>MU624255.1:460826-623326 GCA_025201745.1 Xylariaceae sp. FL1651 | reverse complement strand
AGCGTTTTATATAAAAAAAATTATAATAAATTTAAACTAAAACTTAATTTAATATTAATAATAATTAATATTAAATTAATAGCTTATTTAAAAAAAACAATAGCTAAAAAATTTAAACTATTTTAAACTTAATTATATAATAATAAACTAAAACTAATAAAATTAAACATTACGTAAATTTAACCGATTAATAAAAAGTTAAAACTTTAAGTTTAAAAATTAAATCGTATAATTAAATTTTTAATTATTTTCGAAAACTATATTTTTTTTATTATTATAACTAGTACTGTTAAATATATAAAACAATATTAAATTTCTATTTAATTCGTATTTTCGTTTTAATACTAAATAATTATATTATAATATATTTATTTAAAATTTATTAATAAATTTCGTATAATAATAAATTTAATTTATATATATATTTATTAAAGCTATTAATAAAATAGTTAATAAAAATTAAACGTAAATTTTAACTATTTATAATATAATTTTATATATAATATCGAAATTCGATATAAATATATAAATACGGTCGTTTATAATTTTCTTTGTATAAAAAATACCGTTAAACTTTATATTGCAAAATTATGCTTTATATTAGTCGTATATTTTTAATAAATAAAAATTATCGATTTTAATATTTTCGATAAACTTTTTTATCGTATAAAATATATTTTTAACAACTAAATTTAATTTAATTAAAATTTTTTAGTTTATTAAAAAAATTTCGTATATTTTTTATAGCTTATTTAATATAATATATAAGCGTTTTTTTTAACGATAAATTAAATAATTATTTTAAAGCTAAATAAATTTAATAATTTTTATATAAAATATTAAGCTATAAAATATATATAACCCATCTTTTACTTAGATAAGCTACCTAATTAAATGGGCTATTTTCTAAACCTTTGTACGTACATTTGCAAATAATTTAACAATAATATATCTAATTAATTTAAACTAGTTAAATTCTTATTCGCTAGACCTGTTTATACTATTCCGACAAATTCGCGTATTATAGCTACGTTTGCTGCAAGTTTTATAGCACCCGACGCGAGTCTTTTTTTTTTCGTATAACGAACGAACCGACGAACAAACCAACGAACGAACCGAAAATATAAATAATTAATTTGAATTAATTAAATTTTTATTCTCTAAACCTATTTATACTATTCCGACAAGTTTACGTATTATAGCTACGTTTATTGCAAATTTTATAGCACCTGACGCAAATTTTGACGCAAAGTTCGACGCAAGTCTTAACGCAAATTTCGACGCAAACTTTTATACAATAAATAAACCGATAAACGAGCCGACAAACCTATATAACTACGCTTTTTAACGTTTATAAAGCTTATAAAGCTCGTAAATTTTTTGCTTTTTATATAATAAATAATTATTCGTTTTATATAAATTTATCGGTTCGTTCGTCGGCTCGTTCGTCGGTTTGTTTATCGGTTCGTTCGTTGTACAAAAAGAAAAAAAACTTGCGTCGGGTGCTATAAAATTTACAGCAAACGTAGCTATAATACGCAAATTTGTCGAAATAATATAAACAAGTTTAGCAAACAAAAATTTAACTAGTTTAAATTAATCGGATATGTTATTGTTGGATTATTTACGAATATACGTACAAAAGTCTAGAAAATAGCCCATTTAATTAAATGGCCCATCCAAGTGGGAGATATGTTATTTTTTTTTCGTATAATACATTTATTATATAATATATTACTTAAATAGTTTTAAATAGTATTAATAAAATTAAATATTAAATAGTTTTAATAAAAGTCTAAAACAAATATTAAGCACCTTTTTGTAATGTTTTAAATAAATATTATATCCGTATAATAATCGTTTAAACAGTTATACGTATATAAGAAACTAAGACCTGGCAATATATAACAGCTATTTGTACGAAATAAATATATTATTAAAAATAAGATGTACGGATCGGAAATCGGGATTTAAGATTCCGATTTCAAAATCCAAAATAGGGTTTTGTCGGTCTTGCACTAATGGAGCTTCCTAATATCTCGCGCCCCCGTTAGAGAAAATCCCCTGTAACCCCTGTAAGTGGAACCACTCAGGTCACTACAACCCCGTTCGCAGATAATCGGCACCCACGCCGCTGCAACGGGAGTGTTGTCTTGCCGCGTTAGCGAAAGTTCTTTCTCTGGAGGTTGTCGTACTGTGGCACACCACTTGCATGTTCTACGTATATCTTGCTAACGCCAACGAGCCCAAACTTGTATTGCCACCCTAAGTGTTACTTTATAAAAAGATGGTGCGAATAGCTGACTACTGATTAAGTTGCGGGTCGTGTGATGATGAAATTGCTGTACTTTCAATGTTTTTAAAAAGAAGGGAAGATGGTCAAGCACCGTGGCGGTTCTAAGACCCAAAATCACCCCTCCGTGCTCAAGGTTTAGGTCTATCATAATTATTATGCTTTACTGCACAGAGTAGGAACCTGCCTTGTCTACGTTCCTTTTCTCGAAGATATTAAAGTCGATTATCTCCAAGTACTTACAATACAAGGCCTGGGCGGTGAGGTGGTTTGAGCTTCTCTTAGAAATTGTCCGCTTCGGCTCCGGTGCTCCGATCTCACCCCACTGTGTATCCAATCTGTACTGCATGCATAGGTAATCCAGGGTATGCTTATTTGCTACGACTTTCTCTCTAAGACTGGCACGTTAATAATTAAGGGGCCTTGACGATTACCTCAATATTGCCGGGCCGCACTTTAGCCATATTTCCTAGCCCGCAGTTTCTATCGACATTTTCAAGTACGCGCGACTGTATCTGAGCAGCAGTCCTTTGCAGACAAGCTCCGGCCATACACAATCATCTCATCAATGCGCGAACGCACGACTTTTCCTGGCTGAGCTACTACGTGCACTGCCAAATCCACGCCTTCTCCTCGCCTTTGGCACTTAGTTCGAAACGCTTGACTTAGAGGCGGCGCGGGATCTTGGTATCATAGGATTGACTTAGTGATTCTAGTGATTACTCAAATACGTTCTCCTAGTTGCATTAATTTGGTTGGCAACTTCTTATAACTACTCTCGATCTATATCAAATGTATCTTTCTATATTTCCTAGATCATGGTACCGCCCCTAACAACCTAGCAACTGGTAGTGAAGTCAGATTCTTTGCCTGTTATCTCTATGTCAGCACATATCCCAGAAGCGATCTATTGATTTGGTACTCTAGAAAAATGAAAAGAAGGTCATCGTACAATAAGTCCCATCGGCACTAGACCTGATCTCCGTAGGCTCATCACCTGTATCGTTGCCCTTATAGCGGTCACGGTCTTTGCCATTGTCCTGGCAACTGCTGGTGATGGTGCAGGTGTCACCGTAATTAGTGTTGATACCACAGAGGATGCCGCCGTCAACGGCGATGACGTTGTTGAGAACGACGTTACGCGGGCTACCGTTGTCATCGCAGTTACCGCAGCTGCGTACGACCTTGCCGTAGTCTTCGGCATAGAAGTTCTTCACTTGCACGGTGCCGCGGCCGTTAAATTGGATGATCTTGTCAGCGGCAGCGAAGGCGCCGCTGCCGTTGATGTACGACGTCCCACTCTCCTGGAGCAGTGTGAGCGCGTCTTCGCAAACATCCTTCCACCACACATTATTCAGTGTGCAGGTCCCCCAGCAGTGAACGCCTTCTGCCCGATTGGGCCCTATGATGACGTTGGACAGCGTCGCGCCGTCCTAGAGCATAAAAATGGCATCGTCCTCTCCCGTCTCAGTTTGTTCCACGCAGACCCTCGCTATTTCGCAGTAGAGAGGTATGTGATTAGAAAGACGGACGTATTCATATAGAATGAATGAGTTGCCAGCCCAGAGACTTACGAGATCTGTCGTAGAGTTTCTATAAACTCATGATTAGTATATATGTTTCTCATTATGAATTGTAAGGTAAAGCGAGAAACTGAACATTCCACCATCGACAGAACCTAAAACTGTGACTGTATTTACTGTCAGTAGTCCTTCCCTTGACCTTATAATTACCTGCAAAGGTATCACTTGGAGTATGTAGGCTCTCAAAGCATAAAATAATGCTAACTAGGATGAAAGCGGTCACAAATGATACTCACTTGGTGCGGAGGTCGAGATAGCACCAGAGGACTTGGGCAAGGTAGTGTTGATTCCTGCCGGTGTGCTTCCACTACCTCCGCCCGTGGTAGTCGTGGCCTTAGTGGTGGTTGTAGCCTTCGTGGTCGAAGTTGGGCTACTTCCACCTCCAGTGAAAGCTAAAGCAAGTCAGTCTTTGTATCATTATATAGCTTTCCCATCAACCATCTAAATGTCATGAAATTTTTCCGAAGGTTACGATATAAATACATAAATTGGGGAAGATGAAATCTCGGATCCAGCAAAAAGAAAATGCATAGTCCCTATTGTAGCATCTAGACATCATTGCTTATAGCTAAGCATAAGAGAACTTCAACGTAAGTTGCATTCGTAGGAGCTAGCTGCCAGCTACTCACCGCAAGAGCACTCCTTCGAAAGCGCTGAGGGCTTTGAGCTGCAAACTGACGCCCATGCAGGCAGACCTACAGTCGCGGTTACGACGGATTGCGTAAACGTGGCGCAAAAGGGCGAGGCGGTAGCAGCATTTTTGCTCATATAGCTAGCGGACGGATCTGTGTCTGGATTTGTGCAGCCCAAGACGGTTGGTACGAGGAAGAGAATGGCATAACGGTGCATTTTGGTAACCAGAGAAATATAAAGCCTTAGATCTCTGTAAAAGAATCTGCTAAGCTCTTCAGATCTGCGTTAATACTTAAAGTAGTGCTGTGCCGAGATTGCAAGCCAGCGACTAAGAATGGTGGATGATCAACGCGCAACATCATTTATACCTTGCGATAGCCTCATGGTGCTTTCCACTTACTCCTAATTTTTTAACACCTGTACTGCCTCGCTGAGAGATAGCGAGGTCAAATCAAACTTGCCATTCGAGGAAGCGGTTTCCCCGAGCTGCTGCACTGGACTACCTGGCCTTGGCATTGCAATGCTCGTGGTTTTGGAGATCTTCCTCCTATTGTACATCCGTATAAAGTCCGACTTGGCCCCAGGAGTTTATAGTATGGCTTATTTAGGGTTGTGAAGTCCTCTGATTGGACCATAAATCGTGTGTCTACTGCTGGGCGGAGTCGACCTCAATAGTTGATGAAACAAGGTAGTGTAGGTGAAGCCAAGTTGCTGCGCTGCACCCTGTGATACTTGGCTTTAAATTGCTGACTGTGCAGGCCCGAGGTACAGCTAAGCGCAGTTGTATGCCGCATATCAAAAAAGCCACAGCAAACTATTGACAGAATAGTTGCAGTGCGATTAAAGGAGGTTGTTTCGACATGGTATGGGTTCGTCACCGAGGCCGACCAATGTGAGGGAGAGATCTACACGATTAGTAAGATTAGTACCTCTAATGTAACAACCTCGTCTTATGAGGTACCCTTTTGCCAAGTTTGGTGCTGTGGAGATATCTCACCTTTTGCTGTCAGTTCCTCTCTTGTAAAGTAAGAAAGCCCGCGATATAATATTAATAGAAAACCGAGTGGGTAACCTCTAGAATTTAGACTGGCATACTTCGCTACTTGCAATCTGATAGTGCTGTAGAATTTACTATAGCCTTAGTAGAGCTGGCCGTGCACGTGATACTCGTAAAACGGTACGAAATACTCACGCATTCTCTTCTCGCTATACCCTAATAAGCTCAAGGGTCGTTTAGCGGTTCGGCTGTCTCTTTCCAGTCAGATCTTTTCAAGCTTTCCTGGTAGATTAAAAACAGCTTGGCAAGAAGTATGGAGATTTTGGCAGAAAAGCTTGGCTTGACGGACTATTTATACCTGACCAAAAGCATCCTATTGTCGCAGTATGTACGGCTGAGGGATGACAAGCAGAGAAATAAGCTGCGCGTTCCCTTTAATCCTCAGCTTTTTGCCCTAGGTTACCTTCTCGCGGCCAAACCATGGCTATTCTACGGCGTTTGTAGTACTGTTGGAGTAGGAATCGAAAGAGGAGAAACTCCTGCCAACCTGCCCTTTTAGGACACATAACTCTCGGCCCTACTTCTACTTACGCTATGAGTAGCTATTCAAACTGGCTGTAAAAGCACATCCCACTTTGAATCTTTTTTGACTCGGCACGACAAGCTGTTGACTCACCCTACGTGTTCTTTACATATAGATAATAAATGGCACACTAAGCTGCCTCGGCTTTTTCCGCGTGCGGAACACAGTCATTTCAAAAGCTTGAGGTCATTCGGAAGCGGCTCTCATGGCGAGGCAAAATCTTGTTATTAAGGAGAGTCCGTCCGCCGATTGATGTAGATATGTCTCTGCATGAGAGTAGAAATTATTTTGATAGAGGTGTAGGTCTCCTCCTGTTGCGCCAAAATGAACAAATTGGGCCTATTTATAACAGAGTTAGTATACTTCTCTGAAGCTTCTGGCTTATGGGCTACGTCGGGGTAGATGATCCGCCTAGAACTAGCAAGATCTTGCACGGCTGGGAATACTTGGACGGGGAAGGAGCCAGATGGGTCCTAGAGGAGGGATACTTATGTTGAAACTTAGAACTTTGCGTCTATTTCATTATGATACAATTATCTCTAAAATTATGGCCTCTCGGTTTGGTGCCTCTAGACATAGCAACGATGTGTGGTTTGAAAACAATTTCCCCAGTCTCTAGGCACAGCAACCCACTATATATTCAAAAAGAGTGAAGTGGTTTTTTACCCAACCAGACCTCTTTATTATAGTAAACATCTCTTTTAGCTTTCTAACTCTAGCTTTTTACATATAAAATCGCTGCTAGCAGTGTATCTCTACGACAAGAGATACTAGAGTCCCCGACCGGGATCCTGGCCACCCCCCCCTTCCCTGGCCACTCATTAATAACATTAATAACAAAACAACAAAAATAGTTAAAAATAAGCAATTTAAAGATTTATATAATAATACTTGCAAAATATTTATAATATTAAAATTTAAAGCTAATTTTGCGCTTTATTATATAAATATTTAATTTATAAAAAATTTTAAACTTTTTTAAACTTTTTATTTTATAAATTAATAAATACTTAAATAATTTGCTTTATATTTTAATATTATAATAAATAGTTTAATTTTTATTTAAAACTATAAGTAATATAGCCTTTTATTTTCTAATACTGTTAATATTAAATATTTTATATATTTTATAATATTTTAAAAAACTTAAAATTAAACTATTAAAAATAATGTTTCTTAGTAAAATTATATAAAATTAATGATTTATAAAATAAATGATATATAAATCTTAAAACTCTTTATTTTTAACTATTTTTGTTGTTTTGTTATTAATGTTATTAATAAGTGGCCAGGGAAGGGGGGGTGGCCAGGATCCCGGTCGGGGACTCTACTTACATATCTTAAGGTGATCTGCCACTTCAGGATGGTGGGGCTGTTGGCCCAGTATCACATGACAGTCACGTGACTGGGGTCTACCTGTTGCAATATGCACAAAACCTTGCATGGCAATTGTATATATAGCGTTTCTTTCCCCTCATAGCTATCGTTATCTGCCTAAGCTCGCATCTTTACCTGCGACGGATATTTTCAAAATTCGTGCCTGTGCATGTCTCCTAAATCGCACTGGCCAGCTCTGTAATTATGTCACCAGCAGTGACATCCCTCGATCTAACGTCTTTGCCCTTGGTCGCTGAGGGTAAAGTTCGAAATCTTTATGAAATAGACGGAAGTACATTACTCTTCGTCGCTACGGATCGCATCTCGGCGTATGATGTAAGTGAATCCCCTAAGGGAAGTACTACTTCTTTCTAACCTCAATATGTACAGGTTGTTCTTCGCAATGGGATTCCCAACAAGGGTAAAATTCTCACGCAAATGTCACATCACTGGTTCTCGCTACTCTCCACCAAACTTCCTCACCTGAAACATCACCTTATTTCTTTAACGCCCCCGGACTCCCTCACACCCGCCGAGCGCGCCTTAGTCCATGGGCGAAGTATGCAGGTTCAAAAGCTTCGTATATTTCCCGTCGAGGTCATCGTGCGTGGGTATATCAGTACGTACACTATATTCCCTTGCTTCACTCTCTAGTACAGTTTAACTGCCACGTTGATGCTTGGTGATCTTGGAGCACCGTGGAGGCGCCATAGCTTCACCCGCAGCAACAGTTTCTGACTCAAGTTGTTTAGCTGGTAGTGCTTGGAAAGAATATGTCAAATCCGGCACCGTTAAGGTTTGTGCCAATCTTCCATGCTGGTTCTCTAAGCATCGCTTTCTTATCTATTTTCTGTTCAAAGCTAACCTTTCGCAGTCAGTATATCTCCATAATCCAAACAATACCGCGCCCCAAGGGGCTGCCGCATTAGTATCTAGGTTGTAGTGCTAATACGTCCCCTTATTCCAGTGGTATCCCACAGCCCGAAAATCTCGAGTGCTGTTCTGCGTTCCCAAGCCCTTTGTATACTCCATCAACGAAAGCACCAATCGGAGAAAAGGATATCAACGGTATGTATTAGCAAATCGAGCTAGTTTTCCTGGTACATGGTTTTATAATCTCTGTCTTGTTATGCTAACTTTTATCATAGTGAGATTATTTCTAAATGTACACGGTGAGGTACTGACTAACATGCAACATGCTACAGATCTCTCCAGAGCACGCTCGGCAAATTATTGGGGATAAATATGCCGACATTATCGCTGAACGTGAGTGTTCATGCCTTTTTATTTCAATTTTTATTTATCATTTTTTGGAAGGGGGTGTCAGTGTTCGATTTGGCTCCGTTTTGCAACTCGGATGCCTCCTCTAAGATTCCAGTCTCGTCCTAGGAGCTCTACATTCTATCAGGGCCCCTCTAGGTCTCTCGAATTCGAAGAAGCTAACGAGTGCTACAGTTGCTATTGCTATATACACGGTGGCAGCAGAGTATGCCTTGAGTCGAGGAATTATTATCGCAGATAGTCTGTCTCTTCCACAAGCCCCTAGCGGTTTGCTGCTCAGAGGACTTCCTCCGTATCCGTTTTGTATACGCAACTAACGCGCCCCACAGCTAAATTCGAGTTTGCTCTTGATGAAGCTACTGGTGAAGTGGTTTTGGCCGATGAAGTCTTGACGCCGGATTCCTCTAGATTTTGGGATGCCAACACATACAAAGTTGGCCAAGAACAGGATAGCCTTGATAAACAATACCTGAGGGACTGGCTCACGTCGAACAGCTTGGCTGGCAAAGACAACATTGATATACCTGAGGAGGTGGTGTCGCAAACACAACAGAAGTATGAAGAGGTTTTCGAGGTAAGCTAATGTCAATGAGAATTAACATAGTTCTGAAGCCACCCAGAGCACATGCTAAACCTAGATACAGCGGTTGACAGGGCGTAGTCTGCAAGGTTATCTAGAATCTTTCTCCGCTTAATTAGCCGACACCTTCTAGTTAGCCAAAACTTAATAGCACTATAATACAACAAAAATTGATAAAATAATACAGTTTAAAGATATATATACAATCATCTATGGCCGGAGATTCTCTATATGCTGTTAAGGTACGAACACTCTCATGATGTTCCTGGCTAGATTCGCCGCATCACGATTTTAGAAGATTTATAAAAGATACGCAACTAAGTGGTCCGCGCTGAGCTGTACAGAACGGAGTATATTCAGAGCTCGCGCCACGGTGTGACTCTGGATCGTTGTTACGCGAACAAGTTGTGCTAGACAATGATTTTAGATCACTCTAGGATTTGTTAGTGGATTAGAACCTGAATTTTAATCGCTTATGTTGGTTAGTTTACTATATTATATAGTGTAGCTTAGGTCAATTTAATATTCAATTAATGGTAGCTCTGTGGTTTGGTGTTATCTGAGTATATACGGTTTTGTTAATTTCTTTGAAATAGTTGGTTTATGGTTTTAGATATAATGCATCGCCTTGAAATAATCAGCTTTGACGGACCTTTCTGAAGAATTAAGCGTATGAATTGTGATACAGCGCAGAGTACGGAGTGCGCACGAAATCTAAATATTACCAACTTGTCCGGTACTTTGCTCAAAAAGAAAATGTTACAGATGCAAGGCTGACTAGAAGCTTTATCCAGCGGCATCGGATGGCGGGTTTAATCATGCATATAATCAAAGATGTGAATATGATTACATTGTAATAAATCTAACTGATTAGAAGGAAACCAGGGGCTTTAATACAAACGCGAGTCGTCTTCTTGTAGATCATTGAGATCTCAGTACATTCTGCAGCCATTTTCCCACTTCTTTCCATCCATCTTTCTCTATACTGGCCACGATTCCAACATACCCATCTGGTCTGACAATTACCAAGGCGCCTTTCTGTTTATCAACACCATATCCCTCGTATGCATGACCGTGCCCATCATGATAACTCTGTTCGTCTACGAATACTTTATCGTAGTCCCAGCCTAACTTTGAGTCGAAGGGATGAAAAGCCTCATGCAAGTCCCGGAGGATTTCGACTTCAGCCCTCTTAGATGTGTGCACCAGAAACACATCAATGACTGAGGGATCTTTATCAGTCTTGAACTTCATAGTAGCTCCGTGGGGGTTTGAGCCAGGAGACAGGGCGATAAGCGGATACTTAGGCAGAATGACCTTGGAGAGCCAAGCTCCGAGATCATTCACGAGCTTCTGCCGTGAGGAGTTAAGTATGTCTCCTGAGAACACCATGAGCCGGAAGCGCCCATCAGACGGCATCTTATGGTGGAGCTGCCAGGGTCGCGCATCGCATTGTGAGACGACTTGGAACGAAGGAAAACGCATGCCTGGCTTGCAGTTTGTTGCAAGAGACAAGTTGCTCTGGGCTTGGCCTGGGACAGCGATCTGGTCGGAGCCGATTTCTCGGTCACCATTGACGATGTGCTGCTCTGGAGGCTTTGCGACGAGAGCGCTAGGTTTATAGTTCACACCTACGCCGCTTGTGAACTGTTATAACTGCTAAGCAACACCCACCATAGTGAAGTCGAGAGATGACCGGTGAAGCTTACCATATGACTCATTTCAAAAGCTCTGCTGAACTCATCCATAGATACGCCTGTCTCATCCATGATGTCCTTGGCGGGCCTTCCCGAAAACAGCCTGGAGAACTTACGATCGAAAGCGATCAGCTCCTTCGCGATTTGTTTCCGCTCAAGCTCGTATGTAGACAGGATCCTGCGATGCAGTATCTTTTTGCACACCAACCCAATCTTCCAACCCAGATTATAGGCATCTTGCATTGAGACATTCATGCCCTGGCCAGCCTTAGGCGAATGCGTGTGCACGGCATCTGTAAACTGTGTCAACACATTAATGCATAAAGTGCAACTGAGGCAGAACTCACCGCCAGCGAGGAACACTCGATCTAGTTTACTAAACTTGTCTCCAACTCGTTGGCCGATTTGGTATGCGGTCCACCTATCAAGCGATTTCATCAGCGGCCATAATTTGCATCGCGCCCCTGACGTATCAATAACATACCAGTCGCAATAGTGGTAATCCAGCTTGTACGGACTAATGATCTTCTGCGCAGCTTTAAAAATAATCTCTGGGGTAATTTTAGATCGGTCGACGCGGCCGCCGCCAGCAGACACTTCCGTGAGCTGGATGTAGAGGCGTACTAATTTGTTTTCTCGTGGTATGATCA
The DNA here is from genome assembly GCA_025201745.1 of Xylariaceae sp. FL1651. Taxonomy (NCBI): domain Eukaryota; kingdom Fungi; phylum Ascomycota; class Sordariomycetes; order Xylariales; family Xylariaceae; species Xylariaceae sp. FL1651. The sequence goes on along the minus strand of MU624255.1, from coordinate 611,652 downwards.
TAAGACTTCCAGACGAGGCACTATGCACCATGCAACGGTTTCTGATGTCAGCTATTCGACGTTAGCCTCTATTGCGACGTGTCATGTAAAAGGGGATGAGGAATGCGGTTCGTACGAAAGTCCGTAATCGGCACAATATCGAGCACGCCCCAGATGAAATCCGTCATCTCGCCGTGCATCTCAAAGTCTTTCCCTAGCGTCTTTCTCGTCCAGGAGTGCGCGCCGTCGCATCCGACCACATATTTCGCTTTCACAACTTCTTCCCGTATATCTTCTCTAGTACTAGATTGTTCAATCATGGAGCTTACATCATCATCGGCAAGATTACTCCTGAAAAGCCCATCGCCTAAATTGCTCAGCCGTTGCGTTGGCGTTGCTTCCTCTTCAGTGAGATGTCGCAACGTCACAGTGACGGGATAGGCATCGTCATCATCGACCTTCGCTTCATCAATTGAAAGTGCGGTGGGAATAACCATGCGCTCGACTTTGATCCGGTGGTCGGGACAAGAAGGATGTGGATACGACGCAGCGATGCCGTCCAGGAAGAAAGTCTCCATGCGTCCTTGATGCAACACCGATTCCGTGAACCGCGACAGGCCCGCGACATTATTCGGTGCGCGGTGGTTGCGTTGGATCCGGCCGTCTGGGTCTGGGTTCCAAAAGCTTACCTCTGTCAATGGTCAGCTGCGAATCATGGTAATTACCGAATTGAGCGTGATGCATCATCGGTTGGGGATATGTCCCACCAAACATTTGATTTGCCTCCTTCCATACCCGCTCGCCCAAGCCGAAGCTATCGAGTACTTCGAGCGTGCGCATTTGAAAGCTGTAGAGAATGATTAGCGATGACGGATTAACATGATGGCAGCTGATGACTGACCCGTCTGCCTGCCCGGAAAAGACCTTGTCCGTTCGCTTGTCCACGATTCTGGTTACGACTCCAAGCCTCGAAAGCCACAGCGCAAGCATAAGCCCGGCCGGGCCAGCGCCGACTATGAGGACATCAACCTCCGATGGTGTTGTTGAAGTCATTTGTCCCGATTTTTTTTACTATTGCTCAGGATTGTGCTACATACTAGAGAGCGTGGGACAGGAGATTTTCGCGTTGATTAAATAATTGACCCAGGGCAGCCGATGAGCTGTTAGTCCCCTTGCGTCGTAGACCGGACGCCGTATCATGTCCATCTCGAGTTAACTCGCTTATTTTACGAATCATCATCATCTTCCAATTGAGGAAAGAGTTGTCTATGAAAATGCTTTTACATCCTATTATGTATCATTTAATGGTCATGACCAAGAGGCATTAGCGTATTAGAAGTGATGAGCAAGCATGACAAAGGGCTCACGTGGGTACTGGCGGGGCTTCCTGGTGGGATACAAACATAACTAGACTGTCGAGCTTTGTGCTTTCAAAAACGGACTTTGACTCTATGTAGTTAGGATGTCAAAGGTAGTGGTATGGAACCTAGCTGGACAGGGATTATCATCCGACTAACGCAGCCGATACCTTAGTTCGGTGAGGGTTACTAGGGTTAGTCTGTGGGATTCCCGAGCCGGCCCAGATCCCGTCTTACCCTCCACACCTTGGACCCAGCACCGCGTTTTTGATTCCCCGACAGGATCTCAATCCACGGTACATATTCTGCGTCGCTGTTGCAGGAAGGATTATCATTATCCTCTTTCGTGTCCTCGACACCGTTTCCAATGTCTCCAACTTGCTCGTCCAGATCTGGTCCCTCCTCCTCATCAATCTTTGATCGATAAAATAAGTCCTCGGTGTAGGCCCAGCTTGGTGGGTCGAACTTTCCACTAACAAGAACGATTTGCCCTCCTCTAGTGCTTGCATCTTCGATTTGCCCCCCGTTGATAGGAGATAAAAGATGTAAATGACCCTTTTCAACATCAATTCCACGTACCAATACTAATCCAATCGCTCGAGAAAACCGGGGGTCTAAGGTGAGCCCATGTGACGTGTCAATGAATGGTATACCTTCTGGTGTAAAAGTTATAAAGCTTTCTCGGATGAAAGAAAGTGTTGGCAGTTTAGCTCGATTTGCCGGCTCACCATCGAGGTCCATTCTGAATTCCGAGGTAGTCCCATCATCCACTTCATCCGAAGGGAATTTATGGTTAGCAATGTTCCGAAAGGCCTGAACACTTTCGATTTCCACAGCTGCAAGAACGGTTCCGTTGATAGCATCAGCTATGAGGTCTGGCTGTGTCTGGAAGTCATAACACATGACCCCAAATATGCCACGGGAAGTGCCTCTAAAATTGACCTGCCATGGAGCCATAAACGTGAGTGGTTTCTGGAACCAACGGGGCTGATTTTCGCCATATTGAAGCGCTGGTGACCCCACGTGGAAATATGCCATAACTTGCATACAGCGCAAGTGTGCAGGAGTTCGAGTGTTATACCGGCTGGCTTGGGATGGTAAGGCGGTAAATCGAGCCGTGTTACAGGCTTCTTCAAGAGCTTCTACAGCCTCTGCAGGCCCTGTCTCAGACATGTATACCAACTGTGAGGGACGCAGGTCTCTAATGAGCGAGACAAGCAAGTCCAAGCCAGTACCTTGAATCCAGCCTGGCGTGTTGATGATCAAAGGATATGATCCCAGAGCATTGCGGTAGTGAGTCGCAAGATCCATTGCCATTTCGATATAAAGGGCTGGATCTGAAGCTGGTGATACGGAAGCAAGGGTATGTGATCTAACCATGCGAATACCAGATACCTCAACAGGCCGAGTGAACGACGGAGAGAGCATAGGTTTCGTCACCAAGACAAGAGTGATCAGTCCCACAACACCATATTCTGGCTGTCCCGGATCGAGGTCCAGGATAGCTACTCCCTCGTAGCCATACTTTTTCCCGTTGGCGGGCGTGCTGGTAAGAAGACGGTTGGTCAGAATCTTGCCAAAGGTAGACTTTCCAGAGGATTTGGGACCTGTTATCATAATTGAAAAGACTCCCGAATTCATAGTACCAAGAAGTGTAGCCATTCCTCTATTCCATTCGGGTGGTGACTTCAGATCTTGCAGGGTAACCCTTTTGGGTCCATCTTCAGATGTATACAGCTATCAAAGAATGAGCTTCACTAAACTGGGGCCAAGGAGATCATGAAGAACTCACAATCTGGAATGTCTCCCCCAACTCAACTGATTTTGCCGGCGAAGCTTCCGGCCAAAGCCTTCGAAATAAAGGTGAGAGTTTTCCCAGATCTTTCAGTCCTTGGGCGCCTAGGTGTGGGTGGAGCTCTAGAATCGCATCTTCAGCGCATCGAATTACTGGGAGAGCGTAACAATGGGGCGCATGAACCCAAGAGATATCTTTGGCTACTTTCAGCGAGGCGCCATATATGGTTACTTCACCGGACGCTACTCGTATACCGTAGCTTCCGAGAATCACTAGTCGCTATACTGGATTAGCATATACAGCAGAAGTATCTAGAAGCAAACGTACCTCTCCATCCTTCAGCCTAAGTTCAAGTACGCCATTTTTCCTCCTAGCGAAATTGCTTTTGGAGGGACGAAAACTTGAAAAGTTGACAGGTTTGGCTAGTACATGTATCTCTTGATCTTGGTCCTCGTCACTGGGTAAGGAAGGAGATCGACTTCTGGAAACCTCACCGATTTGACTCAGAGAAGGTCCAGAAATATCGATTGGGTGCGCCTGAGTTTGTGGCTCTCTTATATCCTCATGATGCTCTGTGCGCCCGATCGAGGTGTGCCTCGTTGTTAAGGTCTTCTTGGGTTTCTTCTGTGGGCCAGAACCTATTTCCGACTTGGCTTCTTTTGTTACACCGATAGGAACATTTGATTCCTCAGATTCACCAACTGGCGGGGGGGGAATTGGGCTTTGCTGAGCCAAAAGTTTCTTCCGAAGGGCGTAAGCACTCATAGCTAGAGAAAGTGTAAGTAGAGAGATATGTACAATGGGGAATTAAACTTGCGTTGAGGTGGATCTTCCGTATTCAATTTCCTTCGCTTATTTGCAGACATGGTCTTTTCACCACGGCTTTTCGAGCGATATGGCTCTTTCGGGAATTAAGGATAACGTAGAAGTCCCTGCGAATGCGCACTGGCGAAAGTCTAGACACCTCTGGAAGAAAAAGACACTGGGCTAAAAAAGGTACATCCGTATTAATTTTCGCTAAGGCACCGACCCTACCTGCCTGCCTGCCCTGCCTACCCAAGGTAAGGTAAGATAGATAGGTACCTACCTAAGTAACCGCAACACCAAAAAACCTTGCTGAAATGCGCCGGCACTATGTTTTTCCGGGGGACACCCAGCACACAACCTATTGCAGGTGGTTCCATCAAGATTCAATTCCAATGCACCTGCACTTCCAAGGTTGGGCTGGCACCTGTGTCAGGCCTGTGGACCTTGCACTGAAGCTTCCCCACTATAAGGTTGTGCTGTATTGGGGCAGGCACAGAGACCAGTCCAGGATCAGTCAGTCAATCAACAATCGATGGAGAAGCGCAAGCGCGTTAATGTTGAAGCTCCAAAAAATTCTTGTCACTCAATTCACGCCCCATCGGCGACTCTTCCAAACCACCGCTTAACTCGAAAGCTGCCAACGATTGCCGACCTCCCAGTTTCACTCCACATCGCCAATATTTCGTAGATGTAAACCGCCAACATGAAGGATCGAAAAGCCAACATCGGCTCGCTCAGCAACATGGCGAAAAAAGTGCGCCAGGCGAAGAGCACCGCTGCCACAAAAGCGCCACTTGCGCGTGCGCGTGCGCGTGAATCCCAGAAGGTCTTCAAGAGCGCCGAAACCGTCGAGGACTCCAGTAGCGATAGTGGCACCTCCAGCGACGGCAGCAGCGACAGTGACGCCGATCTCGATGCTGCGCGCGCCAAGTTCCTTGCCAACAAGGTTGCTAAGCAGAATAAGGGCGTGGAGGTCAAAATCAACGGTGCTAAATCATCAACACCTACGAAACCCACCCCGAATGGAGGCACCATGAATGGAGGCACCCCGACATCTGCGCAGAAACCTATCGAAGAGGCTACTTCCGACTCAGAATCTGAGACTTCCGACTCTGACAGCTCTGAATCTAGCAGTAAACCTACCTCGAATCTCGCTGCGAACCAGCCCCAAGCCAATGCGAGCAAAACAAAGAGTGACAGCAGCAGCGAGAGCACAAGTGAGAGTGGAAGCTCTAGTGAGGATGAAGAAATTTCCAATGCTGGTGCTAAGGTCAATCCGAGGAGCCAGGTTATCAATGGCAAAGAGTCGTCTAGCGAAGAAAGCGACAGCGGTAGCGAGAGTGACGATGAAGGCGAGGGTGGCAACATGACTGTCACTAGAGCCAATGGCGAAGGTACCGCGAGAGACTCATCATCCCAGCTGTAAGTCCTTTGCTCGGTGCCATAACCTCAGCTCCATGTCTCATGTCTTATGTCTAGGTCTCGGCCTCCTTGGTTAAATAACTCCGAGTTCATGCTCCGCAAGGCTTCGTCTGATAATCCCGGCAAAGAAGTGGCGGATTTCTTCAACAACGCCAACCTAGAGGGCAAGCAAGTGTGGTACTTCACCGCACCGGCTTCGCTTCCCATTACTGTATTAAAGGATATGGAAATTGACCTTGCCAAGGCAACCCAAGGCGGGGCATTGCTGACCCATAAAGGGGACAACTATGGGTTAGATCTTGAATCCTATGCCACAAACACTCAGATTCAATTGCTTATTCCTTCTCGCGGCGGCGACAAATATGCAGCTCGTAAGCCTCCAAGTGTGAGATCTGTCGGCATCGGCTAATAATTACAGTGAACCGCGGCATTGACTCGACGGTCCATTTACGGCGCATGGCCAAGTTTGGGCCCGGTGGTGAAGCCAACGCCACCGCCACTGAAGATTATGCCCCGGTACCTAAGTCCATTCGAGAACAGCCCGAAGGTCTCAAAGTTCGTTACACGCCCATTGGGGTCCCTAACCCTCCTGTTCCAAGGGCGGCCGTGTCAAGGACCACTAGTTCCACTCCCGTTTATGCACACAGCTCCCAGTCAAATTCACAAAACCGCCAACAGCTTCCTTCTAGCTCGGAAAGTGAATCAGAGAGTGATTCTGACGAGGAGATGACCACTGCACCCACACTAGCCCAACTGACAAAACCAGCAAAGCTAGGCATCACGAACGGAGTGAAGCGGAAGCAACCTGGCGATGAGGATCAGGCCTCACATACTGTCAGGTCCTCTACCACCGCAGACAAACCAGCTAAGCGGTTAAAGTCGGCACAGGCCAGTAAAGCTAAGGCCCTCACACCATCTCCGAACGGCACCTCACAGCAGTCCAGTATTGCGAAGCCAATTTCCATTGAGAGCCCAGATCAGGCGGCTATGCTTCATGCTACACCCTCCAAGCAGCCATCCAAGGACAAGGAGAAGCACAAGAAAGACAAGACACCGAAGGTGGTTAGTACGCCGAAACGGACACCCGTTCCTCCGCCAACATATCCCGGAATGAAACGGTAATAAAGGACAGGCTTTCTGGAACTAGCTTACTAGATCCATTGATTGATCATTACCTTCGTCATGATTAGTCTAGCGTCTAAGTCTACTGATAACTGATTAGTATTTTCTTCAGTTGTGTGAGTGGATTACCATTTATTCGAAGAGATGACTAGGATATTCAGGCTTGGTACAGTTTCTCAGTATCATCCGATCCAAGCTCACATAGGAAAGGTGTCTGGCGTTTAGGGTGCAGCTCACCAAACGCTATGCTCATTGCGTTCAGAGATACCTTGGTCAGTAATTTGCACATTTGACCCTCTACATAGTGCTCAACAGAGCTCACATAGTCACCTTATTTAACAACAAGAAGTTTGCCCTTTGCAGCCTCAAGATGGCTGGTCGGCAATTCAGTTAACAGATATGGAGTGTTGCCCTCACAATAGATAAAACTGTGGAGTCTATCTACTGTATATTTTGGTGCCTGTCTTTCATACGTAAGTGATCAATGGCGTCGTCGGTTTCTTTTCATAATCACTCCTTGTGTTGGATAATGGAGATTATGTCTTAACTACCCGTGGACGTCGAATAAAGCTTCGTGATCCTGTTCTACGCCCGTAGCACTCGACGTCAATAGCATAGGGAAGTAACTAAACATACGGGTTTAATCATTTTATCGTAATCCTACTTAGAAGGTAGTCTTTCTATTAAGCCTCGCAGCACCAACTTAATACAGGGTGACCCTACCGGAGCAGACACAAGGTAGGGACAGCTCGAAGGTCCGTTATGCCAGTCCTCATTTTTAGCTATCATACCCATTTCCGCCAGTTTTACGCTTCTCCAAGGTTTCCCGCATGTCACTACCTTTTGCATTTTCGCAGGGCCGGCCCACTTCGTGCGTATTGGATTATGTATAGGAACGTTGCGGACTGGTATACTACAGATTAGCCAGCTCCGATGTGCGGCAGCGGTTATCACGGTCGGAGACCAGACCGATCACATTAACACTTCAGCTAATCACAACATTTCGCTGCATGCCATGGCTGATTCACAAGATACCTCATATAAATATCTCAACCACACTCAATCTATAATCCCAGTTAACTATCTATTATTTATTTTGAGATCCTGTACTCGAATTAAATACATTAGCAGCCAACAAATTGACTTCCTAGTTGAAACAAATAAAAGCACAACACCATGGCCCCCACGGTGCTACTCATCGGTCAGCTCACACAGACCGATGCAGAATGGCAAGCACTGGGCTCCAAATATACACTTCTGGAGTTCCGGGCGGGGACGCGGGAAGAGTTCCTCACGAACTGCCGGAACGGGATTTACGACGCCGTGGTCGGCTGCTACCGCTCGAACGGCTCGACCAAAGTGACGGGGCGCTTCGACGCGGAGCTCGTCGACGCCCTGCCGAAAGCGTGGAAGTTCATCGCGCACGAGGGCGCCGGCTACGATTCCGTCGATGTCGATGCGTGCACGCGGCGGCGCATCGCCGTCTCGCACACACCCATCGCGGTGGATGATGGCACGGCCGATGTTGGCCTGTTTCTTATGCTCGGGGCACTGAGAGGTGAGTGTGCTTTTACCACTTTAGTAGTTATAAGATCCCCTCTAAGGGTACTATCTCTATTCTTTGCTTGCAGTCTCGTGCGGGGGATTATCTACTCCTAATCACCCAGGAATGTCTGTACAGAATGGGATAGATATACATGAATACCAACTAACCTCTCTCCAGTGGCGCACATGTCCATCACAGCCCTCCGCGCAGGCAAGTGGCTCGGCGCCACGCCGATGGGTCACGACCCGAAGGGCAAGGTCCTCGGGATCCTCGGGATGGGCGGGATCGGGCGGGCCATGGCGCACCGCGCGCGCGCCTTCGGCATGCACATCATCTATCACAACCGGCGGCGCCTCGACGCGTCCCTCGAGCGGGGCGCGCAGTACGTGTCCTTCGACGAGCTGCTGGCGCAGTCCGACGTGCTGTCGCTCAACCTCGCCCTCAACGACGCCACGCGCCACATCCTCGGCGCGCCCGAGCTCGCGCGCACCAAGCCCGGCGTCGTGGTCGTGAACACGGCGCGCGGCGCCCTCATCGACGAGGCCGCCCTGGCGGACGCACTGGACGCGGGACACGTGTCGGCCGTGGGCCTGGACGTGTTTGAGCACGAGCCCAAGATCCATCCCGGGCTTGTCCGGAATGAGAGGGCGTTTTTGCTGCCCCATGTTGGCACGTATACGGTGGAGACTCGCCGCGAGATGGAGCTGCTTGTGCTGAGGAACCTCGAGAGTGCGGTTGATGAGGGCAAGATGCTCACACTTGTTGCTGAGCAGAAGGGGTTGGAGTGGGTGCCGCAGGCCAAGATGTAGAGGTTGAAAGGCATAAATAGACATGGAAATTTTGGGCAATGCTGAAGATGTGTCAATGTCTTCCGACATGTGAAGTACTATGCAAGCGGCGTAAAGCATCTCCTATACATAGAAAGATCTTCTTACCTTTCTCATACAGATAGATGCACTGAATATAACGCTCATACATTGGCTATTTGCCCTGCACTCTGGTGCTTGTACTACTTCTGCGATATAGTACACCTAGGTAGATTGACACTGGAACCTACCCTAGAGAGCACTAATCTTGCCCAGTGAGAAAACGGCAGGCTTGTATCTGACAAGCCGCTAATTTTTCTTTTTTTTGGTCATATATACTACCGTCTCCGCTATTATACAGCATTCAGGGTTCACTCTATGTTTCTTTCTTTCATATCCTTTGAACTCGCCATCAATATCAACACCTATGAATGACTCTGTGCTCGTATTTGTCTATAATAGGTCGTCTCATACTCATCATAAAGTTCAAAATATGAATTTGCTACGAACCGACGTTGATTCCGTAGATAAGAACAACACATACCATGTCTCTTCATCAAGCAGCACAGCTGGCGAGTCTGCAGGCTCAGGACGAGGGTACTCATAGGTAACATGCCTCACCTGGCCGGGAACGAGGAACTGCTGGGCTTTACCCGCAGCCCACGGCAAGCAATCCTGATATCGCGTATCGCAGGGCCCCCACCGCCGTTTCCAGGGACGCTGGCACACATCGCAAGGGCCCGTCATCCTGGGGCTCCGCGAGTAGCACACCACCATCTGTAGCGGCCTGCTCGTCTGCAGCCGCAGCCTCTCCTCGCGCACGATCAGTATCTCGAGCTGGCGGGGTATGCCCGAGCCCCGCGGCGGCGCTTGCGCCAAGTGCATCATGCGCACCGCCTCGATCTTGCGGCACCATTTGACGATGCACCGCCAACCGGTCGGCGGCGGCGAGGGCAGCTCGCCTAACCCGCCGTAACAGCGCTTCGCCCTCTCCGGGCCGCAGCGCAGGTGCAGCTCCTCGAGTCGGCGGCAGTGCTGGCTCAGCTGCGCCAGCGTGGAGACGGGGATGTCGCCGTGCGTCGATTCGCAGCTGTTGGTTGGGGCCGTCAGGATTGAGACTCGCTAAGTACGTCGGATTATCTTAGGAACAAGAAAGATCGGGAAAAACCTGAACATCCTCAGAGCCGGTACTTGTTTCAGCAGCTTTTCGATCATCGCCAGCGTCTGTTCGGGGAACACGGGTCCGTTGTTCACTACTAGCTGGAGCTGACGGAGATTGTGTAGGTATGGCCACTTGAGCAGGCCGTCGAAGATGCGCTCGACGGAGGCCTCGTCTTGGTGTCTTCCGACTGCTAGCACGACTGGCTCGAATAGCTTAGCTGTAAATATGCGGTTGAGCCGCCAATTTGAAAGACAGAGGGACCAGAGAGTGTTCCGATCATTTACCTGTTTTTATATGAGTAACAGTCTTATCATGGTGATCGGGGCGAGTTACGTATTCGGCGAGAATTAGAAGCAGCTCGTCGATCGAGGAGAATCGAGAGGCCGCTGACCTTATTGTGGGGAATGTCATATTATGCCATAACAAATTTCAGGCTTATAGATAAGCTATAGGCTGATCGTAGTTCATTCAAGCTGCTCTTCGTCTTTATAATATCTTATAATTACCTGTGGTAGACGCGCTTGCCAGTCTTGGCTTTCTACAAGGCAGAATTATAGACGTGCGGAGCGGCGTGCGTATGCCTGAAACAGTTATCTGCATCCATCAAAACGCCACTAGGTGAGGGATGCTAAGCCACGCCCCAGATTCCAGCTGAAGCGCATCATCATCATCATTACCGTTGCTGATATTGTTTGAAAAGACAAACGGGAATTCTTATAGCTTTGACTGATGACACAGTGCATACAAGGTATTATTCGGCAGGCAGACGCAACATAGTACTCCCAATGGCTTTTATTTCTTGTCTAGCTGTGTGGTCTCTTGCTAACTTGAGGCGGTCATCAATATAGTCGCTGTTATCCCAACTGCACGAAACGTATCTGCTTTGTAACTACCTTAGGGACTTTGTGTCACTTATGTTACCTTCTTGGCTACCGCTGAGATAACCCGACGCTCAGCTCTACCGGACTTTTTGTTGTCTTCCCCTATTTTATATCCTTATGTACGCTTACGATCGAGAGAGGGCGAGATCCTGTCAGTATTGTGCGATGTTACAAGTCATGAGAATAATTGCAGTACGAATCTAACCCTGAAGTATTTTTTTAACTTACCACGGCTACGTTTAAATGATTGAGAATTGATATGTTTTTCTTCATTGAACCTTTAATTATTAACTAATACTAAAATAGACTTGATGCAGTGGCGAGATTTAACAGAAAGCTCCTTGCCGCACGAATTATGGTGGAAACGTTCATCATATATTGCTTATTGGTTGCAAGCCCGAGTGATAGTGCTATGTGACCCTAGCAAGCCTTGCCTAAATCTGGGAGATTCCTAACTAATGCACAGTCGCCTTAGATGGATATAACTCACTCCTCGTCGGCACCAGAAAGTATAACACAAATGGCACATTACAGTTGTATGTCCATTGAGGTCAATATGAAGCTAAGGTAATGGTATCAATTGCTCTCTTGAAAGAGCCCGTACACCTCTTTGCTCCAGACCACAGTGAATGCATTTTTAACAAGGGGACAACCTATAGGCCCAATATAATATGATAAGATGGAGGGGTATTTTCTTCAATTCCTTATTGCTTGTTGCATCTCCCATTCCTACTCTTTAGACATCCTGCACCTGTCACCTAAGTGAAAGAGCATTACTAGCCACTATATGTCGCGCTACACCCGCGAGTAACCTAGGCCAATAGAGTTGGAAAGGTGATTCGTATTTATCTTTTCTATCCTTTCGGTGACTCTGTGCGCTATCGTGAGTACCGTTTTCTTTTAGCTACGATGCACTCGGATTGGAAGCTCGGCCTCTAGGCCTGATTTGCCTCAGCCGTTCTAACATCATAGCTCGAATGTCTCTTCTCTATACTAACATATACGTTGATGAACTGAAGCTAGACTGCCAAAAAAAAAAAAAAAAAAAAAAAAAAAAAAAAATTTTTCCACAAATGACTACTACACTAATCCGACATCCTTCAAAGCTTAGATATTCTAAATGGGAAATATTCTGCCATCCTTCCTGACAACGAGGTCATGCGCGTGAGAAAGGTATTTTTGCTTCGTTTCTCATATAGATGTCCTGAAATGCTCTATTGTTATGACTGATACAACAGCTATGAGTCCTACAAACTTGAGTGAGGTCTTATATGATACCGTTCCCTCGTTACCCGCTTAACTAGCTCGCGAAGTTCAGCATCTTGCTCCTTTAGTACTGCTTATTTTTTAGTGAAGAAGCATTTGTCACCTGGACTTATGGATTAGGAATAGTACAGAATCTTGTACCCATTTTGACGTTACTTATTAATTTGTTCGGCTCCTCCCCGGTAAGTTATGTCTGAGTTCTCGCGGAAGGGGGCTGGTGTATGGATAGGCATCGGTGTTCGCCGGTAACGAGCTGTCATTCCGCGTCTGAGACTTTTTCTTGTGTGGCAGAAAGCGCTGGGGCTTCATTTCGGCGGACTTCACAAAGCAGCAATCGGGATAGCTAGCGCCAGGCGATTCTAGCTAGAGAAGACTCACCTGAATAGAGCTAGAAGCCGGCACGTCATGGACTGTTTCACGTTGAGACCAAGTAAACCTAGGGATATGTTATGAACGTGACTGCGGACAATTATCAATATTAGCGAGGCAACAATAACAGATATGATAAGCTGCTATGAATTAGCAGCTGAACGGCCGGGCGGCCCAATGGCTGGCCGACGGCGAGATGGGCTGTGCAAGGGTATGGAGCAGACGTGCAGTACTATAACCGAAAACGGACTGTATAGCGACGGAATATAACGCAGCAAATCACCTAATAACCTTAGGAATTTTGAAAGGAAAAAGCAATTACCTATGGAGCCTCAGCGGTTATTGGCCTCTTATTACTTAGCCATACTTCCATTCTTACTTAACGATCAAGCAAGGAAATCTTCAATACGAGTCACGGACTGCCAGCTTATAGTTAGTCCTGCTCCTGGCATTAGATAGGCATAAGCCACAACGAGCCACTGCACTGCCTCGTGGCAACCTGCAGAAATATCACCTCAGCCGCATTATTCCCTTTCTCTTTTCCTTAGATCAATATCACTCAGTTATTTTCTCAAATATAATGATTATCGATGCTTCATAATTAAGAGCACTTCTTACGCCACTTCCGGTCAGTGATGGACGGACTTGCCGCTCTTGGCGTTGCAGCCAACATCTGTCAATTTCTAGAATATGGGCTCAAACTTGCTGGCAAGGTGAAGAAGCTTCGTGAGATAGGAGCCATTGACCCAGACTTGGATCGCGATGCGCGGCAGCTTAAGGATATTGCGCGTAACCTGTCTCCACAGAGCTTACCCCAAAATGCTGGAGATATTGGCCATCTTGCAGTCGAATGCGTCGAAGTATCTGAAGCACTGATTACGGAGCTTGAACAACTGAAGCCCAAAGATCCCAAGTCAAAATGGCAAGGCTTCAAAGCAATTATAAAGAGCGAGCGCAAGAAGGACTACATCCAAGAGCTGGAGAAAAAGCTGGGAAAATGTAGAGATCAACTAAGTCTTCATTTGATTTTTCTCTCCCGGTAAGATCCCATTTCGCATCAAATGTTGCGCCCCGAGGAAATATAGATATTGGGTGTCGGTTGCTGAGATTTGTCTAGGAGTGAAGCCAATGAGAATTTGAGCAAGCTCAGCCAAACCGGACAGCTGATAAAGAGCGAGCTAGCTATGCTAAATTCGATTGCAAATAGCGTGAACGGTTGGAGCCTTATCGGTGAAGACATACGAAGGACTCTTCAAAGCTTAGTTCAACATTACAATGAATCCTTGGTGAAATCAAGGCAAACAACCGTTCTTAATATGCTACGATTCCCTGATATGCATGAGCGGTTCGATACTGTTGCTAATGCTCATGAGAAAACGTTCCGATGGTTGCTTGATAATCCTTTAGGCAAAAGCAGCACCTCCAGCACAGTAACCGCGACCGAAACTCACAAGCCAACAAAACATCCTGGGCCGGACACGGACTGGTTCCTTTTATTCGACGAAAAAGGGGCCATCAAACGAAGTGCTCGAAAACATTTCATTGCATGGCTTCAGGAGCAGACTGGGTTTTTCCATATTTCTGGCAAGCCAGGTGCTGGAAAATCTACACTGATGAAATACATTTGTCTACATCCCGACTTAACCCGCCATCTGCAAGTCTGGTGTGAGGGTGCTCGATTAGGCCTTGGAAAGTTCTTCTTCTGGAGACCAGGTCACGTAGCGCAAAGGAGCCTTAAGGGACTTCTATGTGGACTGCTTCACTCGATACTCGAGAAAAATCGGAATCTCATACCGACTGCATTTCCCGAGCTTTGGGATTTGCTACTTACCCAACCTGCTTTTCCCAGAGAGCTAGAATACCGTGATTTTGAGCAGGGACTTGAAAATATCTGTAAGTATTGTCAAAATTCTCTTTCTTCTTCTCTGGCAACACACAAGAGTACGATCTCCTGTTTGGCTATCTTCAGTATTCTAGGAGCTGCAAAAACTCCCCTAAACCGCTATGTATTTCACATACGAAAGTAGTTAACCTCTTTATTGCAGTCGCACAAGCAAGTCAAGATGGCCAATATAAATTTGCCCTCTTCATAGACGGGCTTGATGAGTTCGACGGCCGGCATCTTGATCTGATAGAGACCATGAAGGCATGGCTCAAACAGTACCCTGGTGTCCTTAAAATCTGCGTTTCCAGTCGCGAGTACAGCGTATTCCAAGAGTCCTTTTCGCTATGTCCAAAACTTCGCTTGCATGAGTTAACGTTTATGGATATTGCAAAAATGGTATCCGCGCGTCTAAAGTCTAATACGTACTACGCTGCTCTTGTAGCAGAGGGGCTAAAATCCCCCCAATACAATTCAAATATTGTGCTTTTAATAGTAGAAAGAGCGGAAGGCGTGTTCTTGTGGGTTTCGCTCGTCCTAGCAGCTATAGAGGATGGTCTTATGTCTGGAGACAACTTGTGCGAGTTACGGCAAAAGGTCGAGGCCTACCCTACAGAGCTTGAACCTTTATATCGCCATTTGCTTCATTCTATTCACACAACGGATCGTAGGTGGGCTTTCCGAGCCTTAAAGATGGTGCGCTTCTTTCAGTCGAACTCAACAAACTTCCTAGAGATTGGGCCTCGAAGCGCTGCTCTATCGGATTCTACATCACTGACAGACTGTATAAAGGTTGGACTTCTTCAACTTTCATTCCTGGACGATGTTGAATGGCCACTCTCTGCGTTCGAGCATGCGAAAACGCAGGGGCCCAATTCAACGGAGCCGGCGCAACGCCTAGCAAATACTTACAAAAAGGTATATGGGCGGTGCAAAGGTTTCCTGGAAATTCAGACTGGGATCGGCTTCGGTGTTCCAGAGGTGGTACGTCAACACGTTGTTTTAACTCATCGCTCGGTCATAGAATTCTTGGAAACACCAGACGTTGTCGAGATGACTCGCCCATATGTATCAGACTTTGACTGCTTCGATGGTGCCTGTCACACTTTACTCTCTTGCATCAAATATATGCATCCCACCGCATTGGCTTTGCATATTAATTACCCTGGAGAACCCATCTTACCATCAAGTGTGGGCGAAATTATGTCTTATTATCTACGTCAAACGATTGAGGTGTATATCCGCACGGGTATCGGGTTGCAGCGCTCCGGAACTGACAACTTTACTGCTTTCCTGGATTCCATCGGACGGATTCTCTCGGAGCACTTCAAGATGCTCGGGTTTACTCCAAACCTACTGGATCCCCATCAGTACCTGGCTCTAAAGTCGCTCTCACTTGGTGCTTTTGAGTATCTGAAATGGGTGAAGAACAAGCATCAGGAGCCTCGTTTCCCCCAACTTGGTCAATCCTATCTTGTTTCATTATTTTATGAGTTCTATCGGTTTGGCACAAATTCTAGGTGGTCGTATTACAATATGGAGCGATTAATCGAGGTTCTGAGCTGTTTTCTGTCACTCGGACTTGACCTCAATACATGTGAAGCTCAGGGAAGGTTTCACGTGGACGGGCACTTCCTCGGATCTACCCCGTGGCAAGGTTTTCTATGGGACTTCATGATGCGTCGGTTTCCAAAGAGTTGGTGCTTAGGTACTCTTGTGGATTGGTTCCTTCGACACGGAGCAGATCCGAGCTTGACTGTGAGCAAAATGACACCGTTCGGTCCACATTCGTTACCATGGATGTTCCCGAAAGAAGGATGGGAAGTATTCAGGCCTTATTCGGAAGCCGACATCTCGTTTTCCAGTTTACTTAATGGCAGGGAGCTACTCCGACCGGACACTATAGTAATTATGAAATCCACAGCACCCCTTTGCCAGGCCACCAAGGCACATGGAGGTGTACTAAAATTATGCGACCTCATGGTTCACTGGTTTCCTGAAGACGCTATGTACTTCCAGGACCTTATAGATAGCTTACTAGCAAGTAAAAGAGGCAAGCAAGACGCTCTCACACCGTTACCTGTCCGAACGAAGCCAATGACCAGGAAGATTTGGTTTCAAAATGGGGATTTCAGAGTGTTTGACGAAGCAGAAATAAAATGGGAATTATCAGCCGCGGGAGTACGAGCCACAGATTTAGACGAGCGACTGGGGCTTTGCGATCTGGCGAGGGAGAATTAATTTTTGCTTCGACCGTGCTTGCCATTAAGAGGTGTTGCCATTTGAAAGGTGCGTTATGAGAGCTGGGATGTGAGCCTTGACGCACGTGGGTTCATCGGCAGGCTCCCTAATAAATACTTAGTTGCTGAGTCCAGATAAGTGGTTTATAAAGTTTGATAATCAGAAAACGCAACCGATACGTACCATTAGCTTACGAGTTAGGTCGCTATGCGAGCGGCCCCATGGAGGTAGTACAATTTCGACGGCATGCATGACTAATTCTCGGTCGATAGAACTATACGTCAAACTGTGACCTCGTTAAGCTGCGTGTCTGACAATCGCAATTGGTGGTGTGGTTTTTATTTTTATTTTTTTTCTCCAAGCTCGGAGATCACAGGAGCCAGCAATATTTGGCTTCGCGATGACGGGATTGTAAATAAGAAGGTTTGTTCTGATAGGACTATCTAAACGGACTGCTAGAAATGAAATGCTGATAAAAGATCGCGTTAACGCGTTCAAGCTCAGACCTCATTTTCACCAGCACATTTTACACCGCACAACATGGTTTGGTTGGCAATACAAACCTGATACTACAACGGACCAGGGAAATATAACTAACCTTCAGCTAGCTATTATACTCAAGGAGTATGTGGCTATACTGCATGCCAAACACTTCCAAGAAATTTTCCACAAAAAAAAAAGGGATTCACATGAAGATAAAACGAGAATAGATTAGTTTATAAAAGCAGTATTATAAATAAACTATAACAAAAATCCGTACGTTTATAAAATGCTTGAAAATCTTCTGGTGGACTAAAGACTGTTTTGGCTAATGCCATGTCCGGACGCTCTGTTCGCCAAGGTTATGCTGTTGCAAGCATAAGCGTATCAAATATCATTAACTTCGAGTTAAAAAGTTGTTTTCTTAACAGTAATATGTAATACACGTATATTTTAAACATTCCCACGATATATACATAAATCATCGTTTCCGGGGACTACGACGCTATTTAAACCTACAGATAATTTCCTCTAGATGTCACGAAATGCACAGTATACATGCCGTAAGAACTTCTCAAAGTTCGGGTCTTTCGATGATTGGAACTTATTAAGTCCTCGGTGGTCACTATCGAGGAGCACGTTTTCGGTGTACCGGAGCGACCCCGAGTTGACATTCACCGCCTGATTTCACCATCAGCGAATTTCGGCTGCTAGAATACGTTAGATCAACTTACCGGTTTCAAGGAGAGCTTCCCGAAGCTCTCCGGCCTCATCTCCAGAAAATTGCATATGTATGGTTCCCTGTACTCGTGGATCCGGCTCGGCCGCCCGTAGGCCTCGTAAAACTCGTCATCCAGTGCTGCGACGGCCGGGTTACTCTCGGATAGATATTCCAGCATGCTTGTTGATGAACCACGCCAGTATGCAGTGCAGGCTAGCAGGGACGCGATAAATGCCGCTTTGGTACCGTGGTGAGGAACGCCTAGGAATAGGATCCCTTTGGTCATTTGAGGGATGTGTTTCGATCGAGTTGTTGCGAGGACTAGGCTCTAAATGCGGTATGAATATGAGAATCACCGCTAATAGTAGCATTAGGGAATCCGTCCATACCCTTTTTAATAACAAGCCTCCAAAGCTGTGCGCGATGAAGATGATGGGACGGTTTTCCTAGTCATAGTTAGGCCTAGAACATAACAGCAGTAGAGGGTGGATGACAAACGTGATGAAGATGCTCAATATCATCCAGTATCATCTTGGCAAGGACATCAAAGTCGACCTCGGGAGAATGCGAGTCCCATCGTGTCTGGTGGTTGAGCATGGTAACTTTAATATTCTCGAGGCCCTTCTGCTTGGGCAGTAGGTCTCGAAGCCAGTAGACTTCTGTGCCATTAGCGACGTATCTCCAGGCACTCAGTGGGTTTGAGCCAAGCCCGTGTATCGCGAATACACTATAAGCATTAGTGAAGAGATAATTGATGGGGGGATACTCAACATACTCGGCAGTAACGAAATCGCCGGGGTCATGCAGAACCTCAAACGATCTGAAGGTTGGGTGGTCCGAGTATCTCGTCCAGCCATCCATAAGAGTTGGAATAAAGATGTGAATCGGGCTCAGCATGACATACCAGGAGACTAAGGCCAGCAATCCGAGAGTTTTTGCCAACTTAATAGCCCACATGCGGAAGCGTGCCCAGGGGTGAGCGGACTGGCTCGGGTCAGACATTCGTCGGGTGCCCCGGAATATGTAAATACTGTAGATCCATACGGCCAGTATGCTTATCGAGACTACTTTGTAGTAGAAGGTGCCACCGATATAGAGGGATATGAGAAGAAACGGGGCATATCCTGTTGGCTGATGCCCAGAAGAGAAAGTGGATGTTCGTCTTGTCGCGTTACGATGGGATCGTCCACTGTCCGTTGTGTCGGCGGGCTCATCGAATTTGTCAGACCATGTCGACCTTTCCTCAACGTCTAGTTTTTCGTCGTCAGAGAGATTGTCATCGGAGAGATTGTCGTCGAATTCGATCGGCTTCCGCCGGGTGACTACAGACCGGCTTCGGCTCGGCGCATTTGCGGAGTGTTTTGGGACTCGACGTCGAGCGGATGAGCGACTTGATGGACGGCCCGATGGGCCTGCCGAATAATTAGAGTGTTTGTTTATAGGTGGAATAGATACGTTTTCGTTGTCGTCTGATGTATTAGGGGCTATGAGTATGTTAGGGTTGAAGGGCTTCCACGGGGTGCGGGAGGCCTGCGCTGGCAGCTGTTGAGGCGTCCTTTTCGGGGAGAAGATACTTGGTGGCAGTGCGGGTAACGGTCGTGAGTCCCTATCTTTAAATTGTTGACTTCGTCGTGAGTTCATGTCTTTAATTTGTTGACTTGAGCGGGCGAACGGACTGGACGGATCCGCGGGGTAACCATGGTACTCCCAGTCCATAGGCGACTCATAAGTTCTCCTGTCCATGGTTTCTAAGAGTCCAAAGCTACGTCAATTTTGCTAGATGAGGGACTTAGGGCAACGACGTTTCTGTACGGTTATGAGGCAAACAAACTGATCGGGGGAACTGAAAAAGTTGTCTTTAGTATTTACAATTCCGATACAGATACTGCCTATTAAACCCTAAGGACGAAATGTTCAGAATTTCAAGTAGTGACAAGCGGACGCACCTTTAAGCTACTAGTTTCTAAGCCAGTATTCTCTAAGTGCCGAAGTTACCGAACTATTGGACGATATTCCACCCTCTATTGAGCTGCTGCTACGAATTGCTCGTAAGACCCTAAACTGCCCCCTTGCCGATCTAGATCAAGTTCGATAGGAAGTGCTGGGTCTTAAGTAGACGAAGGTTAATTAAGTGATGTCCCGGGTTTGTGCCCCAGGAAGCAACCCCAAAAAGACTTTCGGGAGTTTGTCTGTGCAAATGTATGTTGGAAATGCGTTTACTAAGATGTAAATCACGTTTTGATGTTGTTATCAGTGATTAATCCTGCTGTTTACCAAGTCAAATTGAATATAAATCCTATAGATCGAATGTCCTTTTAGCTGCCGCAGTGATTGTAGATCTATGGTATCCTGATAGTAATATTCTACGCAGCCTTTAGCAAAACAGATCATTGTATGACTTTTACTTTTAATAGAATCTTAATATCTAGGCCACCGTTGTAAAGATTAATTATCGGACTGTGTAACACTTCAAACTCCCACTAATCCTTGGCGGCACTTACAGTCAGTAGTTCTGAGGTAATAATCCTGAGAAAATGGCGGAATTAGTACACTAGTCCCCAGGATTGAATCTATATAAAAGTCTATATAAATGATATAAGACTTATGTATTCGGGCGATACAGCCCTTGATTCGCTCCTTCTAAAGTCTAGGGCAACGATAAAAGCACGGTCTCAATGAACGGAGATAGCATACGGCAGACGGAAGGACAGTTGGCCAGAGATCTTAGGGCTCGGAAATGTAAAGCACTATTCATGGGCAACTCAGACTTAGGATACGCGCCGAAGTACTTGGCTATAAAAGGTGTCCAGTGCCCTGAAAATAGCAGTAAAAAGAGAATATTGATATTAACCTTTCTCGTAACATTCTCAATGACGAACCCAGTGAACTCTACATACACCGTCACAGTATCCGGTTACAGACATGTGCGAATCTCAACAGCACTTCCGCAGTTTGCCCATGCTCCAAATATCTTGTAGCGGCGATAGCTGAAGTGGCTCCATAGTTGCCATAGTTGTATAATATCCGGTAGCAGTCGAGGTTGTAACTGCTCCCTCCTACTTCTCCTCGTCACTACCTGGTTCCAGGTCCAAGTCAACAGAGTCATCCGACCTCCATATATAATCATCCGCTGCTGCCTCTATCGCCGCCAGTCAATTCCTACAGCCACAGTCACCACAATGCCACCCATCAATACTCCGCCACCCAACACAATTTGCAACAGCAACTCAGATTGCAGTGGGTATACTTGTCTCCCTGGTGGCAAGACTGCATTTTACAAATCTGGGGCCGCGGGGGATCCTTTTACATTTCTCTGTGAGTTTTAAATGGTAGTCCTTCACAGAGGGGACTACTCCTTAAAATAATTATATAATGGCTGTCTGCTTATAGTAGAGTTTAAACGATCTACGTTAATGATTCAATCTTGTGAGAATGTCATATATTAAAATTATGGGCAATAAATTTGTTAGCGCAAGCTCATAACGTCACGACTGGAGGCTGATGGGTCAGTCCGGGGCTTTCAGTGAGCGGAGAGTTGTGGGTATGGCCAAAACAGAGACTGCATCGTCTAGGATAAGAGAAGTATAAGGAGAGGGTTTTCTCAGGACGTTCGATTGTTTTATTTTTTTGTATTCGATGTTCTTGTAAAGGTACACACCTTCAAGACTTACCTAGAGAGGGTGAATTCGGTAGTCTTCTCTATGTCAGGGGGTTTAGTCACAGAGCGAATAGAAACCTATTTACTGTTAGGATGTAGGTGATTAGGGCTCAATTCCATTGATTCCTGATCATCCCAACCCTTAAACGAGGGCCGAAAGGCCCTCATATGTATCCAAAGGCTCGATATGGCCACCCTAGAGGGTCATGGCACAAATACATCTGACACTCTCCTGATGAGCTTAGTTTGGTGTGTGCTTCGGCCGAAACTCTGCGGACATGGAAAGTGGCAGCCTCGGCTTCGAAAGTTAGACATTATGAGGCGGAGCAAGTCTGAACAGGACACGATCGGGATATGAACTCAGGACGCTCTTCTCCTCACGGGCGACTTATAATATCGCCATCGAAAGATAATACCACGTGTGTCTAGTACATCAACAACGTTGACCTTCACATGGCGTCGAGAGATGGCAGGGACCAGATACCGCCGACAGCGGGCAGTCAGGAAGCGTCTCCTCAAGAGCCGCCTATACACCACACAGAGTTCATCGCCTTCTTGATTTTTTTTGTGATGGCAAGATAATAGCCTCGGCTTCGTTTGGTGGTCCGATGATGCTATGGGATGCAAACAAGGGAACCCCGTTACGGCCCGTAGATGTGGCCACACACGTGCTACCAGATCCCTCGCATTTTCGGAGAGTGGTAACATTCTTGTATCAGTTTGCAACGATGAAATGTCGGCGTATTGAATACACGTTCAGAGCACATGTTGCGCAAGCTTGTAGGCTATTACTAACTAGATACGGAGCGCTGTGCTTTGTCCAAATGAGCAGTTCGTAGCCTCGGCATCAGACGACTCAACGATCAGAGTCTGGAATATCAAAGGCAGCTTTGGTGGAGCTCTTTCGAGACACGGGGACTATGTCTTCGGCGTTGCTTTTTCTCCGGACGGTCGGTACCAAGCGTCAGGCGGAGATGAACGCTGGATCCTGATCTGGGACCTCGGAAACCATGAGGGTCATGGTGGCGACTAAGAAGCCGATGATCGACTGAATCAGCCGCACCGACAGCAGCGAGAAAACAGGAATGAGGGAGAACAAAGTGAGAGGTCATGCGCAGAGCTTCGCAACGAGGCCCTCTTGGCTAGGGTTCGCGGACTTATCTTCGCGCCACGCGATGGCAGGACGCTAATATCAGTCACAGAGGCTTAAATTAGCTGTATTTGGAAGAAGATGGCTGGGACTCGCGCATACCCACAATGGGACCGGCAGTGCATACGGTCTCTCGAAAGAGACGAGCTGGACTGGAGCAGCCGGCAGTTCCGATTTCTATACTTCCACCCAGCTCAATCAGACGTGCTGCTGCCCGAGTACGGGGCGCTGCCGGTGAAGGCTTCATAGTCCTAGAGGGTTGCATCATTAACGGTGCTGCCACCTGCAGCCGATATGGTGTGCGGAAGTATGAGGATGACTCCTGGGTTACGCGGGATAATTAATACGAGCTCGATATTCCTGCCGCGCCAATATATCCCCAGCGGCGATGGGCCGCGCACTCTCTACGTTCAAGATCGCAAGATAGTGATAAGATGTGAGTCGGGCCATTTGTTGATATTTAGGTTCGCGGAGGAGAAGGGCAAGTCGCCTTCGAATTCTCGATACGTTTATGATATTTACGTCCATGAGGACATCTCCAGTTCCTTATTCTCGCCGCATAATTACCCTTCGACGAGATAATCTCCATCCAATTCATCCATCGTGTAGATGTATCTGCCCCTAGCTTTTGGTAAGGATTCAGATCCAACTAAATTGATTTATTTCTGAACGCAATTGCAAGAAATGGAGAGGCCAAACATCCTGGTTCTTGCCCCGCGCCAAGGCGTGTCTACTACTCCAGCGCTATTGTTCATGATACTTCAAGTCCAGTCTTTCATCCCCCATCTACAATTATTATAAGTACAATAGCGCCATTTAAGAATAAAGAAACGACTGCAGAAATGGAAGAAGTTCCTGTCCCGCTCCCCTCAGCGCCCCTTATCCAACTGGCGCCAAACGCCACCCTGCAGCCCCCCCTCACAAGACGCGGGTACGGGCCAGGACTTATCATCACCATGCCCGGAAACTCACACTTCACTTCCAATACACATGAGCATGGAGAGACGGAAAAGTCAGCGAATGGTGGCCCTGGGACGCTCGATCCTCCGCCGCAGAAGAAATGGGCTGAGGAAGGCTATGCTGTAGTACAGATTGAGTCTAGGAATGAAAGCCAATCAAACAAGGAGTGGGACATTGCGACGGCACTGGGCCTAGCGATCGAGGCACTGGATAAGCTGGAAGCTTGTGAGGCGAAAATTGGATTTGGGTTGATCAGTAAGACATCGTATTCTACTGCCTCCCATCATATTTCCTCGTCGTCCTCGCATGAAGTCTTTAAGAACTCACCCAGAAGATGGAACGGGATCGCACTTATTATGTAGCTAACCTTTGCTCCAGTATACGGCGCACCCACAAATTACGCACCTGATTTCGCATCCAAGCTTAAAGCAGCCTACGAGCCAGAGGAAAGACTCATAGCCTCAGTATCCTTCAGCTTAGACTGGACCCTCTCCCTCAAACCCGAGCTCGTACACTTGCCCGGCTCCCCATCCCCTCTTTCATCCACCTCCCTCCCCAGCTCCCGCCCCAACACGCGGCGACACCACTACAGCGCCGCCCAATCCCCGTCCTTCATCCACCCCGGCTCCGCAGACTTCCACTACGCCTCCGCGGGACTGAGCCACACGTGGAGCCTCACGTTCCTGAAGGCGCAGCTGGGCGGGCCGATCTTCGACCTCGAGGCGATCTGGGACGAGCACACGGCGCACGAGTTCGCGACGCGGTCCGTGGCCCGCACCATGGGCACCATGGTCGACGAGCCGTACGTCAACCACGTGCCCGTGCTGACGGGCGGCATGGGCCGCGCCGCGCTGACGCGCTTCTACGCCGAGCGCTTCATCTTCAGCAACCCCGGGGACGCGGCGCTGGGGCTCGTGAGCCGCACCGTCGGCGTCGACCGTGTCGTGGACGAGTTCGTGTTCTCGCTGACGCACGATCGCGTGGTGGACTGGTTGTGGGTCTTTATCCCTTCGCCTCTTTCTCCTTTTCTCTTCTCCCTTTTAATTGCTTCTGCTTCTTTCCTTTTTTATGCATTTTCACAATGTTCAATGATCAGTATCTGATGATTACTCATACACTTGCGCTAGGCTCCCAGGCGTCCCCCCAACACACAAAAAGCTGCGCATCCCCTTCACGTCCGTAGTCAACATCCGCGGCGACAGACTGTACCACGAGCACATACTCTGGGACCAAGGGACGGCGCTCGCGCAGGCGGGGCTTCTACCGAAGTACCTCCCGTTTCCCTACGCCCTGCCCGACGGTCGCGCCCCCGCCGCAGGGAAGCGCTTCGAGTACCGCGTCCCCGTCGCGGGCGCCGAGACGGCCGCGAAGCTCGAGGACGGCGGCGCGGCGGCGAGCAACGGCATGTTTGAGTTCGCGGTGCGCGAGGTGGACGCGTAAGGACGCGCGAGGGGCGGAAAGGAGGAGGAGGAGGAAGAGAAATGGGGGACTGAATAAGAGAATTATGTTCAGTGGGGTCTAGTGGGTAGTTTGGTTATGGCCGGCGGCGTTGGTTGGAAAGGTTGATGTGAGTGGTAAGTATAGTAGACGGTGAATTTATGCTTTCCATGAAACCAAGAGAGGAGCTAGTGTTGGACGGGTTGCCACAGGAAATCTCCAATCAAAGAGTACAAAGTAGGACAAGAGCTTTCAGGGCCTACGACTTATTTATATACTCCATTTGAACTAATTGAGATGTCACGAGGTAGTATTTTCCTTGCTTGTCTTCCTAGCATGCCGCTTGATGAGGGTTAGAGGCAAGCAGATGTTAGACTAGCGAATTTACACTGATATAATATTCCCCAGGGGATTACAATCGGCCCAAATGTAAGATCAATCGGTCGTTATACCCTCGCACCGACGCTGTAAAGTCGCAGTCTAGGCCAGCTAGCACATGAAACCGATGTAAATACCGCTCTCCTTAACTAATTGGTCCTACCTATGTACATTACGGATCTAAGGGGGAATCAAAGTCTAAGACCAAACATTCGTTTCGCTATCGTACTGTTCTGCGATATCAGATCGGTTGCCCTAAGAATCGTGTATTCATGATCCATTCCTCTCGTAGCGTCAGTACGCTCATCCAATTGCAATGCGCTAACAATGCATGCTATCCTTTTCTCAAAGTGAATGATTCCTCCTTTGAATAACGTCTTGCGCCAGATCCGATAGACCTGGAGCCTCGAGTGGCAGGCCAATTGAAGCAAGTGTTAAGAGTTATTCACCTCTTGGTATTCAAGCTATGTATCCGACGTAGAGGCGATGGCTCATCTACGTGGTTGGCTTGCAGTCCAAAGGCCTTTCGACGTCTCGACTACCTTGTTCATAGCCGCGCCAGGTCGCAAACTCGACGGGATTCCAGACGTAGGCGCGGTTCCACCCATCTCAATATCTCCATCACGGTTACTCGCGTACCCTGAGTCCCCTTGGCCCATGCTTACACCGCTGTCCTTGGTCAAGTGCGCTGCGCCTCTCCCAGGCTCTGCTGAGCGTGATCCGTTCATGAGAGCTTGTGCTTGGCCCTCTCTCAGCTTGTTGATGGCGCGCACAGTGTCGATTGCGGCGTGCAGTGTTTTGCGTGCGTTAAAGTTCTTCTTAACCGTTGGCAGTAGATTTTGACCTTTATCACCATCTGGGCTTAGGTTGTAGCCGGCTACGAAGGCATGAGACAATGCTTCGTGCGCTGTCATACGTTTGTTAGGGTCGACGGTCAGACAGCGGCGGATGAACTCCTTGGCATAGTCACTGACGCCCCGCCAGTAGTCAGCTGGCTGAAAGCTGTAATCTGCGTTTAGGATAGCCTGCATCTCCTCAAAGTCGGTGTCACGGTCGAAAGGGGTGTATCCACATAATAGGAAATACGTAATGACTCCCATTGCCCATATGTCGACAGGTTTGCCGTGACCCGTCTTTTTGAATATCTCGGGCGCCATGTACCCTGGAGTTCCACAAGTGGTGGTCAGAACGTGGAATTGCTCCTCGTCCATTATACGTGACAGGCCGAAATCAGCAATGAGGAGGTCGGCGTTATCTTCGGGTGTACGAAATAGCAGGTTCTCAGGCTTGAGATCGCGATGTACAATGCCGTGGTCGTGAAGATATGCGACGGCAGATAGGGTAGCGCGGATTAATTCGGCGGCGTCGGACTCGTAGTACGACCCTTTGCGGCAGATCCGGTCGAAGAGCTCACCACCAAGGGCCAGGTCGGTCACAAGATATAAGTTGTTCATGGTTTCGAAATAATCAACGAGAGTCAGGATGTTCTGGTGGCCCATTGAGACTTTCTTAAGCACGGCAATCTCATTTCGTACCTGAAGGTACCATTAAACCAACTCGTCAACCCAGAGCTAGTCTCCTTTGCTTCTTCACTGAATCGACTCACCATGTGTTCGCGACCGGCCATCAGTCTCTTGTTGATGACTTTGGCGGCGTAGTAGCGACCCGTATCAATATGCACACACTCCTTTACCACCGAGTACGAGCCTGCACCTAAAGTCTTGCCGACCTTGTAGCGGCATGGCTGTATCTGAGGACTCGGCTTTCCGGGTGACCCGTTATTGGCGACGTCGGCTGTTCTGTTCATGATCGGGATGGGAATCGGGGTACCCAAAGTCTAGGACTCAGGGCGATTCGTTTGGTTCGCTTGGCTCTGTTGTCGGGGGAGTGAGGAGTCGCCAGTGCGATTTCTGCGTCGCGTTGAAGAGGTAGCCTAAGGTTTGGAATCGTAAACCCAAAGACTGGCGGGGTAGAAGTGTATTTTCGTAGTGAATGAGAGGGTCTGAAACGAGAACAAGAGCTTGAAAGAGGGGGAGGGGTGTTATTGCCTGGCCCGTGTTGTAGTAAATCAAATCAATCCTTGATCGGTCCTAGACGGAGAGCCGAGAAGGGACGCTGAGAGGGGTTGGGATAGATAAATAGGCCTCTGGGCGTTGACGAAACTAATTGAGAGGTAAAATCTGGGGTTGCTTTTCGAGAGCAAGCTTGGGCTTTATCAGACGCGATCGAGTGTGGGAAAGTTGTCGAGAAAACCCCTCTGTTGGTCTACAACGTCGATATGCACTGTTCGTGGATCGTTGGAGGAGGATTGAACATATCGATGCCTGTCCACATGTTACTAACTATAGGTGGGCAGCTTGCATAAGGGCGGTCCCCAGTTGGGGGATCTCCTGCTGCCCCTCCCCCCCTCTCCCTAATGTGGACAAACAAAAAGACTTCATGTTGTCGCAGCCCCTCCCCAGCATAAGCATATATGCTAAGTATTATTGGTGCCGTCCTTTCCGCTAGCCCCACTTAAGAAGTATACAGGTAGGTAGGCTAATGCTGTACGTAGCCTGTAGTTCTACGCACTTTCACATGAGTACGCCCCAAAAATACCTATTCATGGTACTCTCTACTACATATTTCTTCTTCCCATCTGCCTTTTTATTCTCGCAAAGATATAGTGCATCTTTCTTTACTTGGCTTTTAGGCCTAGATTCGGCCTCACATATGCAAACATCATGTGGGCAAAGGTCAGAAAGTACAGAGTACAGCGTACCACCTAAGATTTTACTACCTCGTAAGGGACAGGAGATACGGGGGCGATTGAAGATAAGCCCCCAAAAACCCAACGCCATCCAGCCGGTGCAAGCTTTTGCTAGAGAGCTGGGCTCTATCTTCACAGCCAAGTGTAGGGCTTTCCCCTCTATTCACTTATCTACTGTTATGTGAAATTGTCCACATCTTCAAACCCAGATTTCCCCTCTAGCTCAAGTTTATAAAGTACAAACGCTCTATCTCCATCATCTTTTTCAACAACTGTTCAATTCTCCTGGACTCGATAAGCTGTTTTGTAGTGTACAACTTCAGCCCGCGTCAGTTTCGCTGTAGGGCGTAGTGTGTCCCACATTCCGAGCGTTGCATCCTACCTAGAATAGCACGTATTGCCAAGCCGCATGGCCATATCCCTGGTTTGAGGGCCATAATCCATTGATATGCGGCACACGTGTGTTTCTACCCAAGGAGTTGCGTTTCTCCTACGCCAAGGCTATAACTTATGCTCGTGTTCTAAGAAGGATGGTAGATGTCCTGTATATGCCACGATACTTCATTCGCTTCGTCCCCCTCCCCTACGGGATACCTTCTTGGAGCTTTGTTGTTTCTTTACGTTAAGCCTACCTTGGTGGAAGGCCTTTTCTCTACTTCATATCAGCTAGGCGATCACGATAACCCATGTCCTGCCGAAGGTAGGGGACACACGACAAGCTTACATTGCTTCATGCTTCTTGAGCTTTTTGTCGCTAGTGGCTGCTGGCACCTGTTCTTCGTATATCCGATGTAACTCTTCTATAAGCTTTTGATAATTTTCGTCCGTGTTAGCCGATCTGCTTCGCTGAGTCTGCGCCTGAATCGTGATGGAGTCGTTGCGCATTGAATAATGTCGTGATGATCTCAGCGCAGATCGCATCAGCCTCGGCAAACTCTTAGACAGCTCGCCCACCGTCCAGACTGTTGTTGCTTTACTCTCCGTTCTGGTTCACATTAGTAGACTTGCCTCAGAGCTTCGTGTGCAGGCAGGGCATCGGTATATGGCATACTTATTCACATGCTGGCCACCCGGCCCACTGGAGCGAGAATAGCTAGTCTGTCCCCTGGGTAAAGAGTCTTCGTTGAATGAGGCACGCCATTTTCTCGCCTCTGCCAGGTCATCTTGATCGAGTAAGGCATCATATGCTTGGTACCTAACCGTTTGCAGATGCACCAATGACGGCGTCAGGGATAGAAAGCACGAGGATTGCGCAAGTCTAATTAGGAGAGCTGTAGACATGGCTGCGAACGGCTCGAGCCCTACCCTTGCGAAAGTAATGTGGTGTGGTAATGGCCCTATATACTTCCTCGTATTTTAAACGCTACAGCTGCACTGCAATAGCTCAGCTGTCACTAGGGCTATCTTATGCCGATAAATGTAGTGTCACATCCTAAAGGCATAGTCAAAACTGGAAGCCGATAATACAGGGGCATTGACATGTCAGTCTTACATTATTCGTCAAATCTTAGATATCTGTTGCGGCGCATGCGAAAGTGCAATCGAGAAGAAGTCTGAGGTATCTCAACGTCTATTTGTTGTCACAAATTGTCATAAATAAATATCAACTCTGATTGATGTATAGATGTATATAACCGAGTTAAGCACTTTAATCATGTATCTATTCAACTATCAGCTACCGACTTGATGAGGCTCATCCAGCAAGGTGGGAAGAAACGCACAGACCACCAGTCATTGAAATAAGATTTCCGTGTGCAGCAGACTTTGCATCCGTCATCGCGTCCCACTTGCAGTGCGGAAATTCTTTGGCAAAGAAAGTACGTACTCGGCCATAGTCATAGGCCTTCCCCATACATTCACAGCGCAATTCTTCCTCTTCCTTCATCGGTTGTCAGTCGCTCTGCTACAATGAATCTGTGGCAGCCTCGTCTGGACATACCCCTCTAATTCCCCTCTAAACATCTCAAACTTCATGCTATCATGAATGTTTGTCTAGGTTCTTGATGATTGACACCATTTGCCATCGGATCCAGCCTTGTGTACCGACGCTGCGTTGACTGTCTTCTGGCTATCACCAACGCTCACCTCATCCTTCACTTACCTCGTTGCGAGTGACTGCTCGCTACCGGAACCACGGTTGACCCTCTCCCACACTTGGTTCTCTGCCATCAATACAACCACAACAGCCGGCCGTTCCCAACCTGGTTCTGTGCACTTTGTGCGCCATCACCCACATCCACGCCTACGCATCCTCCAATTGGCGGCTCTGGGTCTTGTGCCATCCATGCTTGTCTGCCTCTCTTCCAGTTCATCGCATCCGTATCGTACATTTCCACACACATCTGGATCCGCGACTGAGTCTCGACATACGTACCTACTTCTGGTCCCTTCTGTATCTCGTAATTTTCACCCGACCTGGACCTTCATTAAGTGAACAGCTGAACCTTAGTCGGCTACCTATTGACCTAAGCCCAGCCGACACTTTCCGCCTAATTTTGAGCGAGCAACATCTTTCGCTAATGGGCAAGCCTCCATTTCTCCTCTTGAGCCCATCACCTTATTTGTGTGCGCGTGAACCATTTTTGCACACTTGTGCTCGACAAGCTCCCACCCACACAGCCTTGCACAGCTCATCACAATTAATCTACTCTCATCTTCCTGTGCCAGGTCGTCATACACGGGGAATAATACACCGTGTAGACCCCAATCTCGACAAATACACACCTCAGCCGGCTCCTACTGCTCAAACAAAAAAACTCCCGGCTGAACATTAGTTTTTCATCCCGCTACATACGCCTACGCCCAGCCTGTTCAGCTCATCCACGCGGCCTAATAATTAGTTGGCACGATCCTCATTACCTTATCCACCGGTCTCACCCATTCCATGGCACAAGAGCTTCCATATGTGTCTTGAACAGCCTCTACGCAAACTTAAAACTTATCAAGTATCTTGCAACCTAGGTTCTACCAATTTTAACTGAATGACAGGCAACTCCCCCAAGATCTGGGCTGCTGCCGACCTAGACCCTATTTCTCCAGCACCAGTCTATCCCCCTTCCCCTATTGTTGTACCGACACTCCAGAACCAAGCCGATACTTACTTCACCATGTCCCTAAACGGCAGCAGCCAGATGGCATCAGCTGCTAACACCATTGCGGAGCAGCCCAAGGTTGACGAACATTTTAGCACGCCAGCCACCAACACTCATGATGACACATTAAACGGCGCACACAACGCTGGGGCCGTCGCCTTGCATATTGCTGCCCCGGACAGAACTGTCAATGGTGCAGCTAGGGGAGCAGAAACAGTGTTGGTCGGTGTTAGTGCAGAAGAGAACATGCAAGCTGCCGAGACTTCACAGCTAGATGCTACTGAAGCTAAGAAAGATGTACTCAACTTGAACGAATCCATTCATAATTATGATACGTCTGCGCCCACAAGCGGTCAAGTTGATGTGGCTGCTCCTTCACATAATTCTCCCACGAACCCCTCGCCGTCTGAACTTGAGCCTTCGTCAGATCCCTATCCAAGATCCATCTTTCAGCCAGACTACAAGTTGCCAGAAGAAGGCCAAGTCGCGTCGTCTGCCGCCGATGCCCAGCCTTCTCAATCGCCCACTGACCACGTATCTGCAAACAATGATCACCGTCTCAGCGCTAGCCATATTAGCCATCAGGCCATTGACATTCAGGCGCTTGTCGACAATATCACCGCTCGAGCTGCCGCTGCAGATACAAGCCAGGAATCTGCATTCCAAGGTACTTCTAGTGGCGACGCCCACCCACAGAACACCATTCTACCACCAAAACCACCCGTGCCACAGCAAATGTCCACCCTTTCATATCCTCGTCGCGAGGAGTATGCCTCGTACCCATCAGTGGCCTCTCAGATTAGTAACGTGCCTTCGCCCTTAAGCAATGCACCAACTTCAAGTACCTATGCTGTTGCAACACCGGGGACATTTGATTCTTATGCTAGTGCCATAAATATCCCTCCCGTGAATCCCGAGTCCAATCTTGCCATACCCAATCTGCCATCTGATTCTACTTACGCCGCTATGACAGTCAATCAGCCACACTCGTTTGATCAGCAAAAGAAACGATGGGACACTTTCCAACAAGAGGAGCGCAAATATGTATCAGAGGCCAAATGGGATCGGTTTCCTGATGGATCTAGAATTTTTATTGGTTGGTATCCCTTCTTGAGTTCAGATCGCGTAGCTAATACCACTCGATAGGCAATTTATCGAGTGAACGCGTATCTAAAAAGGAAGTATTCGACATCTTCTCGAAATTTGGCCGCCTCGCACAAATATCTCTTAAGCAGGCGTATGGCTTCGTTCAATATCACACTGTTGCCGAAGGCCAGGCTGCAATGGATAACCTGCAGGGAATCGAGATTCGAGGCCGGAAGATCAGTAAGTTTCACATGCTACGGCCCATGTCTACAAGCACTAATACCTGTTAGATCTGGAATTTTCCCGCCAACAAAAAAAGGAGGGAGAAGGAAACAACCGTGGAAATCGAGGGAAACGTGAAAGCGACCGACACGAGAACAATCGGGCGCGGCGAGATGATTATCGACCAAGTAGACAACCTTCTCCTCGGCGTGGTAATCATCGACAGCAACCTTCCATTGACAGCAATCATAATCGAGGACGAGGTTATCATGAGAGCAACACTAGCAACCGCCGCCGGTCTCAGTCGCCTAGCTATGGAAGTCGTGACCCCTACAGACACCGTAGCCCTAGTCCATATCACCCCCATCCAGCTGCGACTGACCTGGACCTCCCCCGCCGTTACGGGGCAGAGATTCCCGATGTACAGTTTCTCTTACTCCAGGATGTTGAACGGGATTTTGTCTCGTGGGCGCAACGAGCATTTACTGCTCAGGGCTTGAGGGTTGATGTTATGTTCCTAAACCCCCAATTCCCCCGGGATGCAGTCATCCAGCGCCAGGTGTTGGAAGGAGTGCATGCTGTCGCAGAGCTTGATTTCCGTGCGCAGCAGCTTGGCAAAATTCCGCTGCAGGTATTTGATCGATCAGCTGGGTATAACAACGTGAGATACGATCAATATCAGGATCTTGACCCACCTATTGCTGCTCAGCTAGTCAGCAGGGCCAAGTCCCAGTCTCAGCTGCCTTCAACTTATGGAGGAAGTCAGTTTGCTCCCGCGCAACAATACCCTCCTGCTCAAGGACATTACATGCCGCCGTACTCGAATCAAGCCTACCCTTCTCCTATTGCGCTGAATGCTGGAGGTGGTCATCTAGACCCTGCCACTATCCACAAAATACTGGGATCAGTCAACGGACAGCAAGGTAGCCACGGCTCACAAACTTATATGCCGCCTAGCGGTGGAGCCCCGGTGGACGTGAATACGCTGTTGGCTACTCTAGGTGCCGCACCTAAGGGCCAACCTCCGATGGGGGGGCCTCCAGCCCACCATGGCATGGGCTACACGCATCCACCACCGCCAAGCGCACATTCTGGCGCGCCTCATACAGGTGAATCAGCGCGGCACGTCCAGGACATCATGACACAGCTTGCTAGGTACAGGCAGTAGTCAGGTTTCATCTTGCTCTGCGCCCTTTGGCTGTTTCTGTTACTGTTGCTGTTGTGCCTGGATGTTCCGCATTTCTTATTGGTGATCGTTGTACAAACGTTCAGGGTGGATAGATCCCCGTTTCTCGACCTGCATAGGGGGCGTTGATGGACTAGTGTTCTAGATGTACTTTCAGTTACTCATTTACAGGACGTCGGTTTGGTTGTTTCTCTGCCTCTTTGAACAGTACTCCTTCTTTTCTATAAAGTTGGTATTTGAGTATACAGAGGAAAGTGGGCTTAGAAAATCAGGTTTGTTGCACTGTGCTTTGTGCGAATAGGCTGCACTCTCTCTTCCCCAGTAGAGATAAGGAGTCAGACATTGTGGCATGTGCACCTGAGTTTGCATTGGGGTGGAGTCTTTGTTTAGTTAGGTAACCGTCGGGGGGATGATGGAGATGAAAATGTCGATTATTGTACTGTTAATGAGAAATGTGTGTTCGTAGTGAAGATACAACTCCTGTTGGGAATGTGCTGGATAGGAAAACTGTTCGTGCTCCTAGACATACGCAAACACTTAATTGCTGTACACCCTCTAGATATTTCTGTGCATCTATATGATTTGATGTGTACAAGTAGTAATATTTTTGGTTTTGCACATTGTGCATGATCCATCCCCCGCACGGCAGGCAAGGTCTTCTCAAGGCGCGTACATCCCTAGACAACGCCTTTATGTTCTATTATACATCACGACCAAGCAACAGCCTCTTAACCTTGTCGGAGGACTCTTTTACCGCAGCCTCCACATCTCTCTTTTCTGTGGGTGCCGACTTTACAAGCCACCTCTCGAGCTCCTGTCTCAACGCCGCGGTGTCTTTCTCCAGGGTATCGATGCCGCGCTCCTCGCACGCAAGTACGACCTCGTCATCCACCAGCGTCCCCGCACCGCCCCCGTCCCTCAGCATAGCATCGTCCCGCACGATGCGCCCCACGGCGCCGGCAGCACGGCTCCGCACAACGGGCACGTCGAGGCCCGCCTTATCCCACAGGGCGCTGCCGAGCCCCAGGCTCCGGCATATGTGCCCGTCCGCGACCTTGTCCAGGGCGGCGGCATCGTCGGCGACGTGGGACAAAGCCCGGAAACTCGCGGCGCGCCGGGCCTCGGCGCCCCGCCGGATCACGGTCGCCTGCGCGGGGATGCGGCACGTGTACGGCGTGAGCCGCGGGAAGAGCAGCACCACCAGCGGCGTGAATTCCCCGCAGATCAGCACGACTAGGCCGAATAGCGGCAGGCGGGCGGTGTCGTGGCGGACGCGGGAGCGTAGGAGCAGGCTGGCGCGTGTTGGAAGGGTGACCTTGTCGCGCGGGTCTGGAGATAATGCGGCGGCCGCAGTGGTTGGTGTTGGTGCGGATGTTGGTACGGTTGGGATGCCGGATGGCAGGTTCGGGGGCGGCGTGTCGGGAAGGTCGCGGAGCAGCCGTCGGTTCGTGAAGACGGCCTTCAGACCGGTCTTGTAGAAGGTCGTGTATGCCTTGCCGAGGCGGAACAGGTGGCCGAAGAGGTTTGATTGTGGATCGCGGACTGGCAGGTCGAGCGGCGGGGGGCGTGTCGACGCTGGGGGGTTGAGGGTGTCTGAGAAGGGTGATGGTTCGGAGGGGAATTGTTTCTCATCGCTGGTGGTGAGAGCGGTGGCTGTGCTGGAAGCAGAGCTGCTGCTGTTTGGCGTCTTGGTTTGCGCCGCTGATGATGTGGAGGCTGTTCGAGAGAACGTTCGCGACAGGTTGTTTGAACTAGTGAAAGTGCTTAAAGGCGCTATACGCGCCACTGTATATTGCCTCGATCCAACTGAGAGGAGAAGCGGAATGACGGGAACAAAAGGAGCCCCATGGTGAAGGACTGTGGGTTGGACGCGCACGAGGCGCGCGCCGGCGTTGAAGCTCATAAGTCTACTTCCCAGTACTCCTGCTCGTTGCAATGCCTTCTATGATTGCCTCTAATTGAACACATGAATTTAAAATATCTAAGACTTAGACTGACAGATCGTAAGACAGGCTGGGCCAATTGACACTGATATAGTGGGTTTTGACGTCGAGCGAGGTCGTTCTAATGAAAAAGTTAACTAGGACGTCGACGACGTCAAGACTATGAATAAGATATATTGGCCCGAGCTCTTAGCCTAGATCTTGGCATTTTCGGGCCCAGAATATCGGAACCTAGATAGCGCACCGGCTACCTGCCACCGTCGCTAACCGTCACCAACCCAAACTAATGAAATTACCAACTCATGCCACTATACCTCACCCAAGAGCGTCCTCATTGGCGATTTCGATCGGAATATATACGTACAATGATGAATTGAATTTTGTTTCATTTCTTCACTTTAATCATAGCTTTGGTCTCGAGTTCACGAAGGCAGTACACTCAATTTCCATCTTAGCGTTGAATGGCAACTGATAGACTGCGACACACGTCCGGCACTACATCTTGTCAGGTCACTTGCTTCTTGAAAAATTAGAAGTATAACCTCGATCAATTGAGAAAGGCAATTAAGCATTAAAAGGGGACCGGACTCACCGGCTTTGGGTCGATGCCTCCAAAGAACTCGTCATATGCCTCGTTCATGGGCCCGAAGTCGTCCATCGTCGTCAGAAAGATGTTCGCTTTGACAACATTACTCAAACTGCTACCCGCTGCCTCCAAGACAGCCGATAGGTTCTTGATAGCGAGTCGCTAGTCATGCGGTCGTTAGTTGCTCACGCATTCGCTGCATAACTTGATAAAAATGGTGGAACGAGTGAAGGTAAGTGAACAAGATGAGAAGTCTCTCACAGTCTGAGGTTGTATACCGCCCTCTGCCAGCTCCCTGGTTACGGGGTCTATGCCAATATTGCCTGAACAGTACACCATGCCACCGTACTTGATCGCCTGTGAGAACTGCGGCAGAGGCGCCGGTGAGTTATTTGTTGAAACTGCTTCCTTGGTTGAAGACATGATGTTGGATTTATCTCGGTCTCTCTTGATAGTTAGCTATAACCACTTTATATCTTTGAGGAAACGAAGATCAAGAGAGGTCTGGTGGTGTTGGGGAGAGGTTGTCAGTCGGCGTTGCATTGGAGTGCCGTGCTAAGCAGCAGGGAACGGGGGTGGGGACTCGGTCCGGTCTAAGTATTCATGCTGACTTCGGTATATTACCCTTGTTCGGCGATGTTCATCTATGTCACACGTAATCAACTAGATACGTCTAGATGCGGCATCGCTTCATCGTGTCGTGAATCCCCGGCTAGATCGTCAGTTTTTAACATACCAAGAATACGATCGCTCCTTTGAATTTACTTGGACAACACGGCCTTTTCATCTGACAAAAACTGCGTGAATATTCAGTCGCATCCGATGCCCGGGGATTTTAAGGCCCATCGGCGTTCAAAGCTTCTCTGGACATGCTGTGAGACGTACGTATTAATGAGCTCCTAAAGTCGCATCATCATACCACAACAATCTGTATATTCCTTCAATATTCGTTCAAATTTGGCCATTTGCTATGTTCTTTAATGATACAAGTAATCTTATACGCAGACCCCTACATTTTCTTTATCCGGTTCTATGG
The DNA here is from genome assembly GCA_025201745.1 of Xylariaceae sp. FL1651. Classification (NCBI taxonomy): domain Eukaryota; kingdom Fungi; phylum Ascomycota; class Sordariomycetes; order Xylariales; family Xylariaceae; species Xylariaceae sp. FL1651. Next base: position 574,332 of record MU624255.1, on the reverse strand, counting down.
GTTTGAGGTCAAGTGTGGACTATGCGATTGTTAAAACACTTCACAGTAACAACTATTTCGCGTCAGCTCATGAGGCAACAAGAAACAATCATCTTGCATTTAATTAATTTCCCTCATCCGACTCACATCCCACCTTCATTATTTGACCAAGCCCTTGAACCTCCCTATAGATAAAACTTGATGTGCGAAACTTGTGTTGCATCACCCTGCACTTTAATGATAGATATGTTAGAAAATATACGGTATAGCCACAAAGTCACTATAGAATTCCGTTTGTCCCTATTAGGACAGCTCATCGACAGCTTTTTATGGTGCCCAGCAAGTAATGATACGCTACGCCTTGAAGCTTGATATGAGACAACGGTCTAATCAGCACGTTGATTTATACTGAAAACAAAATTCATGCTGTAGCCATCAATAAACGGTTATCGGGACTACATATATATGTACTGACGCAACAACTGGGTGCGACTGTCAGTCGAGGTCATAGGCAGGAAAGCCCCTCGCCTGACGTTTCTGTGGAAGGAGCTTACCAGGGTACCTGCCTTTGAATTGCATTGATTTAGTTGAGGTCAATAGGAGAGAGCCACTCTGATCCATATCGGCTTTTAATAATACTTTTAATGGGGGCCTCTTTTATTTACCTTCCCAAACCCCAACAACAACAAACCAGTAGACATGCCATGATCCTCCTTCTTGAACAAGGCAATCACTTCACTAACAACATTCTTCTGTGCATATGTGGCAAGCACAAGCTTCGTCGCTCTCACTTCTGGTTAAACTCAACGGCCAAATCTCTCGTATTCACGGACGCGACTCGACTTTGACTATCTTCACCATTGCGGCGAGATTACATTGCAATATCGTCGCCCATGGTCTTCAGGCTTCGGAGACGTACACAAGATCCGAGTAAAGCCTGGGATGTTCCTTTGCCCAGGTTTTCGACACCATGCCGAAATGCAACGCTACCGGAACAAAAGCAAAAGGCCTGCGTCCATTGACTTTCCCGTCCCTTTTGTTTCAGTTATACGGGTGGCTCCGAGCAGAGGGTCAAGGTGGACATAGGGTCTTCCACCGAGAGATGAAGAAACAATTTAGCAAGCTGCTTGACAAGACTAAACAACAATCTAGAAAAAACTCTCTGCCATTCTTCGAGTGGCAATTGTATGAGAGAATTTCAAATCATTTTTGTCTGTCCTCCTTTTATCTGATCCCAGACAAGCAGAATATGAATACTGATACATCTTAATTATTAGTGCCAGGATTCCTGAAACCAGTGGACAGACCTCCAGCCATTCAGGAAACAACGAGACCATATATTGATCTAAGTGCATTCAGGGCGGTTGACGTCGATCGCATGACGATGGAAGAGTTAGTTGAGTTCATCTGGTGGAACGGTTCCCCGTCCTTTCGCTGGCCACGAAGCTCCAAGACAAGATTCAAGGCCAGAAACCAAACCGAGAATGACTTCGCCAACACCAAACCGAGCCCATTCGTCTTGCCACCCCTACCAACTACCGCACCTCCTATGCCAACCCAGAAGATCAGGAATACCCATGCCGTGTCTCCACTGCAAGTACAACTAACTCATGCGAACACGAACCCATGGTCGCAGTATGTATGGGATAAAAGCTTCGAGCTGGTTGTGGCCCCTCCACGAGAAGCCGCTCATACAGCAGTCGATCCACAGCCACAGAGCCCAACCTTATCTTTCATCTGTCGACAAGGGTGGGACTTGAACAACAAGGCTACCTGGGCCCATGCTACAGGGGTTGATCACACCGTCTGCCCCCTTTCAAGTCAGACTCTCGAAGCGAAGGCGTTGGCAGCAGGCCACCCGATCGTATTGACGCCAGCATCAGTCATAAAGTCGCCCGAATATGCGCGGCTTAGATCTTAGGCAAGTTTCTTGTGTAGCACGGAGACTTCAGGGGAAATAGTGTATAACTAGGGATGCCTATGTGATACGCTTAGAAGAGGTATAGACAGTACACACCAAAAAATGCTGTCCCCCAGTACCTCATGTGCATGTAGATTAGCATGTACGGTTGCAGCCACAAGGTTGAATGCCATGAAAGCTTTGGATGATTTACCATAATTTTGTGGTAGTGGAAATAACATACGGCACGATGTATATGACTAGAGGGCAGTAGAGGACGCGTTCTCTACGTTCATAAATGATCTAAGATAGTAAGTACTCATCCTACGTGGCACTGTTCATAGTCAAAACAGTGTCGGTTGAAACGGGCAAAGTCTAACACACCTAGCTAAGCAGCCTGCAAGTACATCCAACCTTGCGCGGCAAATATCATCCGGCATCACTTCCTTGACACAGATATGTACATATATGGTGGTGATTCAAATCGAATATGAGCGCCAGCACATGGTGACTCTTGTGACAAGTCACTTGTCGTGGTTTGAGGAGCTCCACTTATGCATAGTGCAAGGCGCTTGTTCTTTCATCAATGTCAGGCAACACATCATTCATCTGATCATTCTAGTAATAATGATTGGTTGCACTGTGACTAGTAGGCTTACTTACTTTACGGGCGTTGCTAGTCACCAGTTCCCGGCTGTTGTTGATTGGGTGACTTGTCGTGATTAAGGAATTCCACTTATGCATAGTGCAAGGTCCTTGTTTCCTTATTAGGCGACATGCATCTAGCGATATTGTTGATTAGCTGCGGTGTAGGCTTACCTGCTGCTACTCACAAGTTGCCGGCGGTCGTTGATTGGGTGCCTGGTAGCTTTGCGTACAGGTTCCATGCATATGCTGGTGGTAAGATCACCGCGAACCTTACGCATCATATGCTTGGCCAATACTTACAATATTTACACAGTCACGACAGTATGACGACCGGGTCTTGATGAGAATCCTACATGGGCTAAGGTAAAGATTGCCATTTGAGATTCCGTAGGTGTTTTGTTATTGTAGGGTACTAAGTATACAGAGACATGGGTACTCATTATACAGAGACATGGGTACAAAGTGTAGTGCGGAGTGCGAAAGTTTACCAAACACAGTTCTTTGTACCCACCGGGGAAGTGAGCCGGCCGGATGTCATTCTCTCAATAAGCTTGGGAATATATTTTATATATTTGGCCTTCCCACTGGCCTGCCGTTCATACTTCTTCTTTCACACTGATTTCGTTTCGTGTCACCAATTACTGATATATGTGTTTGTTCTCTTCTCTTTACGTTCCATGATCGTTTATCACAATCCCAAAACTGCTAAAGACGATGCTAGAAGCAAACCTGTTGACATTGCAATACAGTGACGACATACGGTCCGAGCTCTGGAATAACCACTTTCGATTTGGTTCAATACGATTTGTACAAGCGCAGCACCATGCAGGACCACTTCTTATCGCCCCATATCAGGAACGTTATAATCACGTGACTTCCTTCGGAGTTCGGCAAAACCTTATTGCCAGCATTACCAGTTTGCTAAAACAGGAAGCTCGAGGTACCTACCGTTGAACCGATGAAAGAGGGCGCATAGCTCGTCGCTGTCAGAGCTACAGAGGCGGCTCGTTGGTGCCTAACAGGCATCTCCGAGATGGTCGCCGATCTTATCGCAACGAGGCAGACAAGGCAACCGATTTGAAAGGATAAGGCGGACGTGCAGTATAAGCATCACACTGGTCTTTCCTCGCAAAATGCAACGAAGCCACGTCAGACCGCTTTTTCCAAAAAATCACTGCATATCGCGCCCGGTCGCCGCATGCCCGCCTTGATTGTTTTTATCAACTGGTTCGCACGGTCCGCCGAGTGTTCCTTGTCTGTGGAAGTCCGCATGATCCGGAGAACATGCCGGTCTTTCAAGCCTGGGCTGGCTCTTGGTCGTACAAATCAGCTCATGGGACTAGATCCGACGACTTTTTTTGGCTCCATTCGACTATATTATTTAAAACCGATGGAATCTATTAGCACATATACGATAGCTCACATTATACCTAACTTTCAAGGCAACCACCCCCCTAGTCTGTTTTGCCTTATCCGTATGGTGCTCGACCTCAGGGGTCCAATCATGTCGGCTTCTTATGGTTGATTGATGGCTGATACTACCTGCCTTTTCTCACGGAGTGCCTAGACATAGCTGAGTCTCTCATGCAATGTCTGTCTTATCGGTGTAGATGCAGCTTTCATCGAGCGCTACAGAACTCTACAAGGGTCGACGAATATCTTTGGACAATCGAATTCGTGGTGGAGGTTCCCTGAATACGGCCCTAGTGGTAGCAAAGATTGGATACGAGCTTTTGTGGCTTTTGGTTGGTGTGTCCTAATGTCGATATGCCTACTGAGGAACCCAGCGCAGCACCCTGTTCTGACCGCCAATATTGACTTTGGTCTTATGGCTTGGCATTCGACACTTTTTCAATATGTCTTACCTTGAACCGCTCTGGGTGGTGTTCTCAGAATCAGTACTACCACTTTCGTGACAGCGTTGAAGAAATCAACTTTGCGGGCCATTGGTTTGAAAGTTGTTGGTGCTATAGTTTACGTTCCGTCCTCTGGGGGAGCCTCAGCCTCACCCGCTACACAATCCCTTTGGTCTTATGCAGCCATGTCTACGGCTTTTCAATGCCTGCGATTGCAACCACGTGTCTATATTAGCCCGCATACATCGCTCATGGCCAATAAAGCGCAGATCGACCACATGGAGTGTGTGCATGGTATGGATACCTTCATCTAAATTGCACTAATTGCATGCACTTATTGCTTATTACAATCTTCTAACCGCTAAAGAAGCAGACAACTGATTAAGGAAAATCAGAATGTTAGCGACGAGCCCACCAACTTCATGCCCGTTCCTGGTATCCTGGTTAGTGCAGACGTTGCCTCGTATCACTGCCCTAATATCGCATACTGCCTTTTTTTCAGGTTTGAAGTAATGAAAAGTCGCATGTGCATGTGCGTGATGAGTCTGCTTTACTGGGTAATGAGAGGGGGATTCCGTCCATGCGGCTCAAATTTTCCTATTCTGGTTTTTCCTGGCTCCCACTATGTCTGCTTCTTATTATATCTAGCTATTCTCTTGGTTTATCGAACTTGTCTGGTTCATCTCGCCGACATCAATGTGCTTCTTATCCCGCCATCTGCGTATTCCACCACTGGTTTCTCGACTAATTTGACAATACCTATTTTGTCTTGTTTTGAAACCAGGTTCCTATAGCTCTAGTTAACCTGAATACACATTGCTCTCTTAAACCAAAATTCGGTCCCCAATGTCTAACAACCCCAATTCCAATAATGCTACATACTGGGGGTACGTCTCTACTATCGATACTAACAACCTGCACTCGATAGCGCTGAGCTGATGAAGGCTACTACAGGGAGACACCTCCGAAGCCTGCGCACAGCTTTACGGCTAGACCGCCTACTAATCATGCCGAGGATCAGCAAAGTCTCCTAGAGTACCGACTTTCGACGTTCGCCGGTGGACCGAGTAGTGCATTCCAGCCTCCCACCCATTCAACACATGAAATCAAAACAACTCATCGAGCACGAGTAGCTGCACAGATCCACGCCCTGCAATCCAAACTCCCGTGAGACCTATCTCTTTATCGACGACACCCATATCTACCTGTGGCGGCCAACCGTGCCATGCTTACAGCCTCGACCATCATTTCAATGGATGGATTCGTCCACTATTTCCGTGGTTGGTATACCAAAAACGAGAGTAGATTGGATCAGAAGGCGCTGCAGAGGATGTGGCTTGGGAGTGCAGGACGCTTGAATGGCGATACGGGCTACTGTCGCAATGGCAAGCTGCTCGCTGCGTAATCTATCTCAATCACTTGCAATACTGGTGGCACCACTCTGAACATGAAAGTTTTCCCCCATATAGATCTCCAGTCTGAATACAACAGCTATGTGTGAACAGATGCTTCTCTTGTTCCCGCCGACACGGATCTTGTGGCTAATTGCTGTTGGAGCTATCGTTATGTTCGTACTAAGCTCCTACAATTATTCATTGCTGCAGATTCATTACAGAAGCCCTAGACCTGCCGCCTTTCCACTCCTCCCGGGCTTGCTCCCCCTGTGCATCCCTCTCTTGACTCGATCGGCCGAGCCGCGTTGCGTTCGTATCGGCCGATAGTTAGCTCCCGTGCCGCTTCCATGGCCCATGCATCGCCGGGGCCGTGTCATCTCTGCAGCCCCCACTCTCTGTTCCATCTACCCCGCATTGTATTCAGCCGCATCTGTTTTCTTCTAGTGTATTAGCTAATCACTACCTGCCCCGTTATCACCTCCTGTCATTGGCTCCTTTGCATCCTTGAACCGGATCCCGAAGTTTTCCCCTTCATCATCCCTATTATCTAGCGGTCTCTTGTTATCAAAGTTGCCCTTTAAGTAAGCTGAAAGTTCCCCAGTTTTTCCATTCTACACGTACCGCCCATGTCCCCCGGGAATTGGCGTTCTAGCACACGAACCCCTTATTGGTAAAAGGAATGGTTCACCGCGCTCTTCCAATCAGGTTGAACGAGGCTTTGCAGCTGAGGGCCAAGCCTTTCCGCGAACTAAACGGAATTTATGGTATGCCGGTTCCGAAGATGGGTCTAAGCTGTTGTGTGTGGGGGGGGGCGTGTGTTAGAAAGCTGATTTAAAGAGGTATGGCGGTTTATCCTGTGGCACTATGGCGTAGAGAGGACGTTGCACCTCTTATATTGCTGCTTCTCAATGTGTTGTAATCTGAACGTTTCCCACACAGTCGGCGCCTATTTTATCTATTTGCTCGCTGCATGGGGTATAGATCTTATGTAACATGCAGCAGTCATGTGAAATACAATTACCCAAGTCTTCGTTATCGAAGTGTCGGTTCGCACTCCTACTATCCCAATATCCTTCCATATCTACTACTGGTCTCATCCAATGTCTTCTTAGACAAAATGGGCCTCGGGGCTTTCACTGGAAGCAAATGGGATGCACAGAAAATGGATTAGAAGTCCTGTATTCATGTAAGATTTAGTCGATATCGGGGTCACTCCCAGGTTAAATAGACTCAATCCTCGTACAGCGACACCGCGCAGTTACTGACGCCGAAGAGAAGTGAGGCCGCCGTTGACGTTGTATGGGATTCTTTGATATGTTATTGTACACGTGGCCTTACCATATCGTTGCCGGTGGTCGTCGCCATGGTTGTCGTGGCTGGTGATATGCTCAGAAGAGAAACACCGAAAACCGTATGATTATGTCTAATCAAGAGCCTCCAGTCTGAATCTGAGGAGGATACACTTTGTTTAAGGTTCTGTTTTCTTAATTACCTGGCTAATAATTCTTTCATCTTATTCGTAGATTCAATTATTGCTAGTGAACAGAGTGTTACCTTTTATACCGAACAGATGGCACTTAAGTCACTTCAGAAAGATAATGCACTTAGTGCCTACTTAATCACTGATTGGGCTTGAGTGATCCCGTGGTCACGGACGGTTTTTTTCTCGTCAAAGTTGTTAGAAAAGTGACAACCGAACACGATGGCGACCGTGATGGTAAGATCACCTATCAGTATTGGTCCTAGGTGGTGGCATGAGTAGAGATGTTCAAAACCCATACATATTTTGCAATGTTTGCTGCATGTCTATAACTAAAAATAGAGCCAATTTTTGCACTCGGAGTCTCTTTGTCGAGATAGGAAGATAGCCCTATTGGTTGTCCCCGATATTTGAATGTGGTGTGTGGCTTGTCGAAGCAAACTATATCAAGCTGAAGTAGCAGCGTGACAGAAATGTTTAACTATAAGTAGACGAGAATATCACCTCTCAGTAGGGTGCCAAGAGGTGATTTTCAGCTGCTCTTCCGTTCTGGGACGTTCAAGGTCGCTGTATCAGCAGCCACTGTTTTCAGCTGTGAAAATGGACTGAAAATGGTTCTCCAATAGTATTGTTGGAAAGTCAGTAATGTGATTAGGCTTCATTTTCTGAATTAAGATAAGTATTGTGCTGGCTGAAGTAAAATAACATTTTGAAGTTGAGCTGTGAAGTTCTGTCTTACAAGAACCAAATCTCTGCTCATGATGCTGCAATTTGTTCTTCTAATCACTTTGGCTTTCTGGGCTCCAGCTGATGCCCAGGTGGTTGCACCAAGCCCAATCTTCGATTGTTCCAACACAAATTTCCAAGTTATATACACGGCCTGTAGCGCAGGGGATTACCACCATTGCTGTGCTGTAGGATCAGATTGTTGCGCTGGTGGATGCTGCGATTTGCTTTCATGGTGCGTTGGCGCTGGCACTAGCAAGGAGACATGCTGCGACATCAGCGACGTGACAAGATGCGACACAGGACCTGTAAGCGCTAAATAACTTTCCGTTGATGAGAGAGCAACTTTTTAACACTAGAAAATAGATCCCTCAGCCTAGTGTCATCTGCACAGGTGGTAATGGCTTGAGCTCTTATAAATGTCCGCCAGGAGCGACCTGCAACTCCAGAGACGACTCGTGCTTCCTTCCTGAGGGTTCGGACTCATCATCTTCTATACCACAGTCATTTGCACCCTCGAGCGAGCCATCCCCTAGCACTATTATGCCCACTACGGTGGTGGTCACTGTTAGTGCCTCGACTCCCAGTACCACAATGGCTAGCTCGCAAGGTGCTACGACTATTGTAGTGACGTTGGGCGGTTCCAGCAGCGAAGCCCAGCCCACGGTAACAACTACGGTCGGAGACTCAAACACGTTGCCTACCATTGATACTTCAATAGAATCACCATCAGTACCGGCCGTTACGGTCACAGTCTCTCCGTCAGCATCGAGTACCAAGTCCGCGGGTATATCCCACCGGCTGAATGGGTTTTGGTTAGGTTTGACTCTGATGGTGTCAATAATCATCCATTATTGAAAATATTGATACTAATCACTCACTGCCGTTCAGGAGGGAATGTTGTAATGGAAGGTGACTCGTTAGTGCGAGTATAATGAGCTCATGTATTTTCATACAGTTATGGTAATTCCGATATCGTTCCGATTTTTCCTTAGTTGCTCTGTTGGTTTGCTGCAATTGATTTTGAGCGCAATCGTTTCGGTTGTCACCTCACAATTACTAGTCTTTCGGGTTCTAGCCTTCTGGATCTGCCCGAGCACTGGTTTATCCCAGGTGGCTGTTTCTAACAAAGGAGCTACCGCCTAGTTTTCAACTGATCTATATTCGGCATAGTGCCCCAATAATGTCTCAAGCTGTGGGCTGTTAATTACAATTTGCATCTTCAGAGGAAGATACAATACAAAACGGATGAAGAGGTTCTTAGGGAAGCTTCAAATAGTTTACGGAAATTGCGGATGATCCCTCCAAGTGTACCAAGTAGAAAATAGTCTCTAATCAGCACTCAAATATTTGCAATCTCCGGAGTCACTGTTGCCTCGTTCCATGGTGCCTTAGTACTTATACCAAGGGTTTGTATAGCAAGGCTAGCTCCCTAAGCGTTCGTCAAGCTGCAACATTGCGTAGACCGCGGGCCTTACATATAATAATTATAATTTAGTGCACCAGATTAAACACTATAAGCGAGATTAGCTGGAACCTCTACATTAGGACACTTGATAGGCATATATCCTCTAATTCCTACTTTTGTCTTCGAATAAATAATTATCACTGAAAGTTCGTTTGCCACGTCACTTACCATATAAGAACAATTTGTCTATGGATCTCTTAGGGTATGATTATTCAGCTGGGGACGAAGGCATCCTTATCTTTAGCTGAAAGCAGCACAATCGGGGATCTAGTTTGACTAAACCCTCAGGGGTAAACTTGTTTATTCTAAGAGAGTATGTTCAAGACACTCCTGGCAGAGAGGCCTCTTCAAGCCCTCTGCTAGCGTAGTCGCTCATAAAGCAAAGAGGTGGCTTGTACAATTTGAAACTTAATCTAGCGTAAGACCTTTCGTATTTTGCGATACGCAATGAAAAACACATGATAAGTCGCTATCCTAGCCTTATGTCAAACTCGCGTCCAAACCACCGATGATGCGTGCTAAGTGCTCGGAATGCGATTAGCAACAAACGATCACCAATGTAGGGTATAGAAGAGGATATATCAGCACAATCTACCAGGTCAGGTTCTCGACTGTTACTATATTCAGTTCTTGGAGTAGATCCTCTTCCACGCTGCCCCTCATTCATCATGTCACTTATGAATGTACCTGTCTCTATGCCTGCCTTGAAAATACGTGATCCGCTTTTAAAACTATCTATGGACGAGGATTTTTTTCTTTATACTGCTGAGGGACGAGGTAATGCATATAGGGAAATCTCCGGTTATAAAGTCTTGCTTTACTCTACTTTTATTATTATACATATAGCTAAGCAGGCATGCGTAAGGTTATTCAGCTGATAATGCAGTCTTCAAGACTTTCTCTACATTTTCGTGCCGCGGTTTTAAATAGATCTGGAAAGGTACGGGTGATCTCCCAGACAATCCATCGTACTCTTTGAGGTCGATTGGATGCTCGGGAACTGCCTCCATGTTGAAAGCCCAGATCATACGCGATATGACCAGCCAAATCTCTCGTTCAGCGACCCACATCCCGGGGCAGATACGACGCCCGGCCCCAAACATCCAATGATCACGTTTGTACGGGTCTGCAAGATTAGAGCTGTCCGCGGACGTAAGATTATCGTCTATAAATCGGCTAGGCTGGTCGTTCAAAATTAGCCGCAGTAGGTTATGCAATTCGACATATAATTTAAAGATTTGACTTACATTGAAAGTATGAGGGTCTCTGTGTCGTTTCTCGTCGTGATGCATGGTCCATGTATTGAGGACCAAAACAGTATTTCTCGGAATGAACTGGCCTTTATATGTAAAATCTTCTGAGGCCAAGTGGGGTGTGCCAAGCCAGAAGGGGTTGTGACAACGCTCGATCTCCTTCACAATGGCATGGCAGTAAGGTAGGTTTTTCTCATCTTGAACTTGGGGAAGGCGATCTCTTCCGACGACGCTGTCCAGTTCTTCCTGTGCTCGCTTCTGAATATCGAGATACGCGGGGATCAGCGCAGAGAACCATTGCATAATCGAAGCGGTGGACTCGACCCCACCAATCATAAAGGCGGATGCAAGAATAGCCAGGTCCAGGTCATCGAGCTTCTCCGCCTCGCGAACCTGAAGCAAATCTTTTGACAGGCAATTGGGGACCTTCTCGCCAGCCCGCATGCGTCGGTCGATATTCTTAATCATGCCGCCGTATGTAAATATGAGATCCTTGTTTAGCTGACGCCCACGACTGCGCAAGGGTAAAGGTAGATATTGGAGTATAGGAACGAAGTCAGTCAAGTTCGACATAGGTCCGCTAACGTTCCTTGTGTCACAATATGTCAGCCTAGGAACGGAGTGTGTAGTAGAAGATGAACCTAGTCTAACATGAATTCACGGCTTAACCTCAGGGAAGTTTTAACCAGAGGATCATGGACAGTGTGAGTCCTTGTACCGAAGACAATAGTCAACATGTTATTGAGCGAACAGCGGCCAGCAAACGGCTGTGGGTTCACAAGGGCTGTCCCATTCCTGCTTGCGTCATACAGGCACTTGACCATATCAGTGGCTTCACGATCTAAAATATGAGTGTACTTGTCCACTTCCTTGGAATGAAGCCAGTTGGTGGCGAGACGGCGATGCTTTTTCCTGGATAAAGATTTCTTGTCAGAAATATGCCGTGCGTCTGAGATCACCGGCGGACGAGGCTCTAGTGATGCTGGAAACTTGGGCTGACTGATGTGAGGTTACATAAAACGTACCATGTGGCATTATAGGGAGTAACAGTGATCCCACGACCGATAAACACGGTTTGACTCTTGATGAACATCTCCTTACGGGAGGAAAAGACAGCGCCATTCGTAATCATCAGGTCCTTGGCGATCTCCGGGCTGGAGATAATCATGAAGAGCTGGTTTCCAAGCCATACAGAATACAGTTCACCAAACTTCCGAGCCCATTTGTCCAGAGTGAGTTCCGGATAGCGGGTTAGGAATGGGAAAGAACCTTGAACAGTAAGCCCTTGGTTCATGTCCAAGATCTATACGCTCGGATACTAACCGAGTATAGGGAGCCCAGTAGGTCCACGTGGGATTCTGTTGCCTTTTACGTCTTTGACGTTACTGAAGGCCAGAAACATGTACGAGATTATCGCGAGAATAGCGGACAGAGTAGCCGAAAAATATACAAAATAGCTGACATCGTCTCTAGCTCGCAATAGCAGAAGCTCTAGAACGGGAATGGGTGGTGCAGTAGAGTTAGACATTCTGACTCTAGTCGCTTCAAAGTCCTTAAAGTTTGAGGATTTTCTTGTGGAAACGTAATGAGGTTTAGCTAGCATTTATATGGAAGACTTGAAATGCCCTGGGTGCTAATCCTCCGACTATACGCACAGCGCTTCAAGGCTTGCTTAAATCATTTTATTGCCGTTGACACAATCTCTTTCGATGACTTGATACTGCGATCGCCTGCGCCAATCACCGAGGCTGAACAAAGTGGTCCAGCTAGGTGTAAGCTGACTACTGAGGTCGCTTTCCTCGTTAAGAAGCTTAGAGCAACGTCGGTACGGCCATCAGATGATTTGCAACAAAAAAGCTCTCAGTGGCGTGGATTAAACACATCAGGTCATTTGCTCCCATTTTTCTCTCAATAGTAGCCAGGGTATAAAATCCAGCGTCGAGGAGGATGACCTATTGGCCTGCGGCTCGGTGAACGGATAGTTCCTGGTTAATCCCTCTGCTTGTCACTTCAGCAACAACTGGTAAAAAGGCTGCCACGCGTTGAAATGGGATGAGGCACCTAATAAGTTTGCAAGAGTACATTGGGATTTGCAGTTTTACAGGATGCGCAACCCACACTGCTTCTTGACGGTATTCCTAAAGTTGTTGCTGAAGTAGTAGGTACATAGAATCCTATGCTGCATGGTACCTTTGTGCCGCCGAAGAGATATGCGAGATGCAGATGTTGAACTGAGTATTCAAGCTGAAATTTTGCATATTCGGTGAGAGAGGGCTTGGTGGCTAGTGAATCAGAGTAATTGCACAGCGTCATGTTGGGATACATTTGGCTTCAGCTTTACATAATTTGGATTGTTCTGCTCTTAGGCGGTAGAGGTGTGGGGGTCGGCTATAATTTCTGGAAGTCGGATATCAAAGTGTTTTGCTGAAGCATCACAACCAGTCCGTTTCCCTAATATTGGTAAAGTTGAATCGGGCCCGAATCACATCCTTTCACGTACTTATAAGCCCTAGCGTCGCGCTATTGATTACCATCTTGGACCTGTAGGACGATGTTACGAGGACCCACCTTGATGGCCTCCCCGGCAGGCTGCTAGCCTACTTCCAGTGCCAGGCACTGGATATCTTCCTTCTCACCAACGCATCACTTTTCTGCTATACCTTGTTGCTAGTTCCCTGCTTTTGATATTCATGTCGGCCTTTAGTTCCCGGCGTTTCTGTCCCAAATTGTAAGCCCAAGACCCTTAACAGTAATAAGTCAAGCTTTCTATATAGGTTAATGGGTGCTCTTGTGCCCGGTCCGCTCCTAGCAGCTTTTCATCTTCCATTTGTTCACGTACCTTAGTACCCACCTGGATACCTACGTTCGTACTTTGGGCATTTTTCACAATAAGCCAGCACATTGTCGTGCTTTTCTCTATCACCGATGATTTTACTTTCTCCTATGATTTATCATCAAAGAGACGCAAACATCTTTCCCTCGTTGAGAGCACCCTTTACACCGCCTCTTCACTATTACCAACATCATCTCACTTTTCTCCCCGCTGCATAAGAGGAGAAGAGAGGAAAAGGAAAAATAAAAAGTAGAAAAGAAGAAGGGCTAAAATTCCAGTACGACCATGTCTATCGACGAGTCATCTGGGCCTCCACTACACACAAAGCTGCCGCCGTGGATTACTCGCTGGGTTGGTGTACGCAGCCAGCCACCGCCGCCAAAACCAGTGTATATGCCTTACCTCTGGGCATTCATCGGCGCCTTCGGCGGTTTGTCCCTTCTGCAGGCTGTCTTCGGCCATACAGCCTGCTTTATAGAACGGGGCGTGCCCCCATCTTTGCATCCTATGTATGTATTCGCGGAGAGCGATCTGAGGCTCGAACCCACCTGCTATTTGGGTGATAAGTGACTAACAAACCGCTCGTATTCTCACAGGGTGCTACTGCCGTACTCTGCTATGCCCTCCCTGAAGCACCTTTGGCCCACCCACGAGCTGTTCTAGGAGGCCTTTTTTTCAGCACCCTGGCCGGCATTATCATCGCTCGGGTTTTTCAGCTTAACAACGTCAGCGATGACGAGAGCCCTAGACGGCTCGCTTGGCTGGCCGCAACTTTGTCACCTCCATCGCAATCCTGGTCATGCAGGCGACCAAGACCACTCACCCGCCGGCTGGAGCAACAGCACTGCTCCCAATTGTTACCCCGGCTGTCAACAGGATAAGCTGGTACCTTTTGCCCGTGGTTCTCCTCTCCTCCGTCTTGATGATCATTGTGGCTTTGATCACTAATAATATTCAGCAAAGGTATCCTACTTTCTGGTGGGCGCCTAACCCGCCGCAACAGGCACCTGTTTTGCAAGTTGCGGGAGTGAATAAGATAAAATAGATTATATTGTGAGATTCACACTGCGTTAGAATAAGAGATGCAGCACTATTAATAATTCCGAAGTATTTATTGTCAAAATTATTATACAATCAGCAAGTATTCAATGACAATTCCATGCGAATCTGCTAAGATAGATAGGAAGCTTAATATTGTATAGATTTTCTTGGTTGACACTCGAGTTAAAAGGGACTTACTTTAGCTATCCACCTACCGCATCCCATAACGCCTTACAAAAGTCTGAGCGACAAGTATTGCTATATTTGGCATTTGCATACCATACGAGTACGGTTTTTTAAAATTGCTATAGGAGGGCTCAAAAGTGGAGGAGAGCAAAGAGCCTCATGGAAAAGCTAAAGCATCCCAATGAAAACAGCCTTGATAGAAGATTACCCGAATTTAAAACGTCATAATTAACCTTTATTGGTCAAAACACCCATGAACGCTTTGCGTGAGCGGTCAATTCACGCTCCTAAAAGACACATCAAAGTATATTTAGTGACTTCGCCAGCGAGTCTAGGCGGAAAGTCAGGCAGGTAGCGCTGGCATATACAAGTTCTTCTATAAGCACGGGGTGCAATGGCATGGCTTAAAAGGCTGAAGTAATATTGAATGCCCACAACGTTCCGATTGAAAGAAGACTACAAACCATTATTCAATCTGAAGCAAACTCACGGTTTATTTTTATTTCTTACACCAAGATGGTAGACGTTTGTCTCTTTTAAATCGGCTCTAATATGAGAATGACCTGAGCGCAGGCTACTTGTTAATACTTGGATCAAGATTTGACTTAAGGACAATTTATTAGAGAGTACTAAGTGTAAAGTACGGTATATGAAGCGACGTATGGGAGATGTCGAGACGAACAATCTGGAGATTCGGCCCGATTATTTGAAGATTCAGGCCGGGTACTGGCACGATAAGTACGACTAACAGAGATGTGAGCAGCAACTTAATAGCTTCCATTATTTCAAGATGTCTGTCACTGTAAAGTGCTTCGATCTACTTATAATTAGTCAGTATAAGGTCTTTACGTGATTGGCTGACTGTAAGGACGCAGCGACCCTGATATTTACCTATGGTTAGTATGTGTCGTCTGTGAAAAAAGGGGCAAAGGGTCTGAACAGGTTATCTCTATATGGGCTAGGATCATACCTTAAATCTTGAAAGTTTACTCTCTTCCCCATCGAGAGCTTGGATATTGACCATCATTCCATGTCTTCTGGGTTACGATGTCGTTGAATATTTCAGAAAGAGTAGATCTGGCATGCGAAATATGCCTAGTATTTAGGTAGACAGACGAAGAAATCATTGTACAGCCAATACGGCTGCCAGAGCGCCGGTACTGAACTTTTTTTAACAGTTTGGCCTATATTTAGAGTCCTACAACTGGGGTTAAAACAAAGATAACCAATACTCTCGTTATGAATCCTAGAATTGCTAGCAGAAACATTAGTTTTGTGGTGGTTGATATGAGCGGCATTCTCGCCCTACAGACAGCCGCCCAGAAGAAGCTTCGTTAAAGGTTTGTATACTTCCTTGAGAACTCTGAATTTCCTTGTGATAGAATATGCTCACTATGAGGTAGATTACTTGCGGATAGTACCTTTCCTTATTAACAGACCAGCACACATAGCGATAGACTTTAACAGGTACTTGATATTGTGAATATTTCTGATATTTACCGAGCTTTCGCTTCAAGTATGCGTCGCACAGATATTGTAATCTCACTTGGGTATGAGGAATTCCTCATTCCGTTCCTACCCTCGAAATGGAACACGAGCTTCAGCGCGGAGAAAGCTTACCTTAAGGTTGGATGTTTTAGGGGACTCGGCCGAAGCATGTCTAAGTGGGTGCTGGCAAGAGGGGCCCCAAAATTCATTTTTATGGCCCGTAGCGGAACCGATATGGCCTCTGCTCAGCGTCTAGTGGATGATTTAAAAGCCTCAGGCGCACTAGTCACTGTTGTGCGAGGCAATGTGATCAACCTCATAGACGTCAAAAGAGCCGTTGCTGGTATTGACAACAGCGTTGGCGGAGTAGTTCAGGCGGCAATGGGTTTTATGCCCAGGATCCAGGGCAGTTGGAATCTGCATAATGCCTTCAAAGGCAAAGACCATTATCTCGAGTTCTTTTTGATGACTTTGTCAGTGTCCTAAAGTGTCGGCACAGCTACAGAAAGCAACTATTGCAGTGCTAATTATTTCCTCGATGTTTTTGCCTGGTATGGCCGCAGCCTTGGGTTGGCCGCGACATCGGTAGGCATTGGTATGGTTTCCGAAATAGGATGTCTACATGAGAATCCCGAAATAGAAGCAATTCTACTACGAAAACGTATCCATTCTATCAATGAGGATGAGATGCTGCAGATTATCGACATTGCGATCAGTATGCCTACTGATATCCCAGGCGGTTATGATGAGCTTGCCCGTGGCCATATACTAACAGGCCTCGAGCCCTTAGGCCTTAAAGAGCTCTGAAAGAAGGGTTTTGAAGGTACAAGCTCGGTGCTATATGACCCTCATGCATCATTAATATCAGCTGCTCTCGACGACTCTCCTGATGCAGGCGGCTAAGGCTTAACAAATGACTGCTTGCCGATGTGAGGCAGGCTATCGAGTCAGGAGGCTCGCTTGAGGAAGCGTGTTGAAATGGTTGCAGCAAAAAGTTTCCAATTTAATTTTGATTCCTGAGAAGCTAAACCTTGTCAAGCCAATTAGTGATGTTGGCGTTGATAGCATGCTGGGTGCTGAATTTCGCGGATGAAGATTTTAGGCGTTCAAGATCGACGTGCTTTATCTTACGATATTTTCTTCTTCGGCAACGCTTATAACCCTCTTAGAGCTGATGGTTCGGAAGCTTGTAGAAGAGAATACATGATTGGAATTTGTCACTAGGTATCGAGCAGCAGCTAGCATATAGAGAATATTGTCATTTACAATCAATACAAAGCATCGGCGGCAAGGCATTGTATAAAAATGTGATGTATTAGTAAAAGAGATATTTAACTAGATAATCCTTAAAGTTACCTTAATAACCTAAGCCTTTTGATACAACGAGCAAAACTACCCTTTACAGACCACCCTTTTACAAACCACCTAAAAATTTTTTTGTTTTAATATTAATTGTTCGTCGTTTTTTTTACATATAGTATTATTATATAAATAGTTAAAAGTAATAAGCTTAATAATAGTATTTTTTTTATAAAATAGTTTAATATTTATTTTTGCTTTTATTTTAATATTTCTGATTTTTTATATTTGTAAAGTTATAATTTGTTTTTTATATATAAAGCTTGCTTTATGTTTTTTTTAGTTAGTTGCTTTATTTTTTACTTTTTTCATCGTGTATTTTTTTTGGTAAATGCTAAGTATTTGCCTTTTTTAATGTTTTGGCTAATTAAGCTTTTAATAGCTTTATTATAAATTGAATAATTGCATTATTTATGCTTGCAATTAGCGTTTATTTTTAAGCTTTGTTTTCTTTAGGCTAATTTTTCTAGTTTTTTTTTTTTATAAGAGTCACAGATGGCTGGCTTAGCTGCTGGACCCACTCGCAGCACAGACCTAGTCACATGACAGGACCCACTCATCCGTGCCACAAAACCATTTTTGCTTGGCAATTCTGTAAATAGAATTCCCTTTCTTCTTCATCTTAGTATTTTCAATACATGGTAACCCTATTCGGAGCCCCGTCTCTTGTGAAGGTATTCCAACCGTAACAATTATAATCGTTTAAAGCTGCAATTACAATTTTTTTTTTTTTTTTTATATATTATATATTAAAGTTATTAATACATTTAACGAAAAATTTATTCGGTTAATGTTTGAAATTATTTATTTAAAATGCTAATCTTGAATTATTTTTAAATATTTGCAAAAAAAAAAAAAAAAAAACGTCGTATAAAAGCTATCTTTAAATTTTCTAAGCTCTATTATTTATTTAATTATAAGTTTAAATATTAATTTTTAATATTGCTTTTTAAGTTTTCACAAAATATAAATTAAATATATATATTAAGTTTTTTTTCTCTTTACTATGTACTATAGTTGTATATAATTTAATAATTTTAATTTTTTTATTTAAATTTTTTTTAAATTAGCCTTTAAATTATAAAAAATCGTTTACTATTTTACTTTAATGTAATTAATAAAAAAACTAATTCTTTTATTCGAAAAAAAAATATTAATTATTTAATATAATCTGTTCCGTTTAGTCCGTAATAGTTTAGGACAAACAGTGCTAAGCTAACTTATATAGTCTATAATTGCAGCGTATTCGTTAGATTTTAAGATTAAAAAAAGCAATGTCTTCTCTCCGTTTTCGTTTTTACTGCTTTATAAATTTCAGATAAAATATAATATTCTTTTCATAAAATCACATATTAATATGTAATTAAAATATATATATATATATATATATAACGTTATTTTACGTTAATATTGTTTTAACTTTATTTTGTTTTAAACAAGTTACGATTAACGTTTATAACTTTAAAAACTACTATTAACTTTAATAGCTAAAATAAACAAACGAAAAATTTTCGTAAAAATATAATATAAAAATAAGTTCCGGCGTATTAAAAAGCGGTTTTAAAAATTTATTAACATAAACAAAAAAAAAAAATTCTCTATTATTTTTTATTTATTTATTATTAGCTAATTTAATATCTTCGTTTATATTTATTTATAATTATTTACGGCTATTAGTTTTTAACCAGCACTGTTACGGTTAAATTTAGTTTAAATTTATAATTAAATTGCTTTAATAATTATTTTATCCTTTTGTTTATTTGATTTTTTCTAAAAGGATAGGCTTGTTTAAAAAAGCCAGATAATTTACTAAAATTTGGTATTACGCAAAATTAAGTCAAAAAGGTGTATATTATTAAATTCGGTTTATCTAGGTTCATACTAGATAATCAGGGGTATAGCTACGGGTTCCCACTGTGGCGTTCCAAGCCACATCACAGCCACCAGCCCCAATTCGACATCGGCTCTTCGGCCCTACTAGACGACCACTTTGAGGGAAAGCGGGAACTATCGGATACTTGCATTCGGCTGCAGTGCCAAGGTTAAAAACTAGTATGTATATATTCCTACATGTAGGTATATATAGGTTGGAACGCGCGCGGGTCTTTGTAATACACGTACGGATCCCAGTCTGCACATTGCAGATTAGGTATGACAGAGGCGACCGTATAATCCTTCGATACCTATCTTCTACTACCTAGATCACGTCAAGGTAAAATAACCATTACTGGGTATAAAATGAAATAACTCGTTCTAATAGTCTTATAGCCACGTGCGTGAATGTGTAAGAAAACCTTGCTGTCCTGCTCATCCCTTCTTTTTTCTGTCAGCTCCCATCGGCCCACTGACTTAGCTATAATAAGCCGTTGCTGCCGGCTATCCAAGCTGGAAACGAACATAGACGCTCGAAAATTATTAAGCACTCCTTTATCCTGCCTCCAATTCTAAATCGCGGAGAGTATTTCAAATGTGAGCGATAGCGCACAGGCTCGATGCCCCTAGGGCAGATCCACATGGCCAGAACAGCTGTGACAAATTATCCTTTGACTCCCCCTCGTGCCAGCGAAAACAAGATCATAGCGTAAATGAAGGCTTAACACCAAAGTCTCATTGATGTATACAGTCTCAACAAGAGTATATAGAAGCCCGCTTCGTATGGATTTCTAGTCGTTTTGCCCTGGGAAGCCCTTCGACCTACTCGGTCATTTCGGGTTTGGTGCTATCTATGATATACTATTTCTTGAATGTCTCTTTTTCTTACTAATGCCTGTCCTTGAGTACTGAAATACGGATGCGGGAAAGAGGCACAGGTGACATTTACGGGATAACCCGTACACCCTTGCGCCAAGCATCTTAGATAAGCATTTAGTGCAAGCCTCTACTTCTCACCACCATGCTTGCCGGAACCAAGACGTCATTTGTACTTGCAGGGCCTAGAAATAATATATCCAACACACCTTCACCTAAGATCGAGACAAGAAGAAGCGAGATTGAAAAAGCGGGTGAACTAGCTAGTAAGTCCGCCGGAGTATCACCCAAAGAGCGCTGGCTAGCCACCCACATCATGAGATTCTTCACATCGCTTTGGGTGCTGATTCGACAACAATCTAGCGTGGTACTTCCTACAAGGGTTATAGGCCAATAGAAGAATTGCATTCAAGGGTACTTTTGGTGTCAGTGGCATTTCACCGATAATAAAAGTAGCGGAGATAAACGTTTGCCAATAGATTTTCTCGCTTTATATAATTATTAGCAAGGGGGATGTGAACCAGACCTTATTGACTCAGAGAGGGTGTCACCCAAACAGCACTCGAAGGGATAGAATGTAAGAGGCGGTTCATAGAATATAGGTGCATATAAACCAATTACCACAGGTTGCGTAAGGTATGCGTGGTTGTCTATGTAAACAATGAAACCAATTAGCTACAGATAGGTATAGCCTCTGATAATACCCCTGTCTTTCAACTTATAACCCCGGCTTTCCATGACGCTATGACCAACGGCACTGTTTTCAAATCATAGCAGCTTTAAAAGTCTTAGCAGTCTATCCTACACGACACAAAATTTCCCCGTTGGGTATGATGAAGAGCGCCCCCTCTTTCTCGCTCCACTGGCGCCACGATTCCGAGATACGTTGAAGATCCTCGAGCGTCGCAAGGCCTTGCTCTATGGCCCCAGTCGCGAACGATGATTGCAGCGTACGGTCTATCCACGACCTACCCCAGATAACCGCTTCCTCGTCCTGGTAGTTCCACGAGCTCCAAGAGAAAGTGATGTCTTCACTCTTGAACCCGGCCTCGCGCGCCCACGCCTTGACGTAGCGCCCCGCGTTCGGCTCCGCCCCGTTGCCCCTGATCACACGCTCATACAGGTTCCAGTGGGTTGTGAGATCCTCCATCTCCGGGTACCAACCAAAGGTCCTGTAGTCCACCTCGCGGGCAGCGACGAGGCCGCCCTTGCGGCACACACGCGCCATCTCTTTGAGAATGGCGACGGGCTCCTTCACGTGCTGGAGCAATTGGTGGCAGAAGACGATGTCGAACTCGCTGTCAGCAAACGGCAGCCCGTTAGCGTCGTGCCGTTGGAATGTCAGCACCTTGTCGCTCACGCCGTTTTCTCGCGCTAGCACGCGCGCCTCGTTTAGCACGTCCTCAGAGCCGTCGATGCCTATCACTGAGCCTTGAGGCACGAGCTTCGCCAGGCCGATCGTGATCGAGCCCGGTCCGCAACCAACGTCAAGAATGCGGTGGTGTGGCTCGATATGTGGGAGCAGGAAGGCCGCTGAGTTCTGGGCTGTACGTCGCGCGTGTGATTTCACGACCGAGGCGTGGTGGCCTGGGGTGTAGATGGCTTGTTCAGGCATTGTCAATGGGTGAGATGAATATTGGAGAGGGCGAAAATCTAGTCTAGGCCAGAAATCTCGAGCAGCTAAGCAAAGAATGAGGAGGCAGAGCGTCTAGAGCAGTTTGCTTGATGTAGGGTTAATCAAAGTTCATCTTGTCTTAGCTACGGACTTAACTTATATATCTGAATCTTCGTGTCTGAGAGTTGAATTGTTGTTAGTGGCAGAGCGGACCCTCTCTCAGTTGAGTTGCCGCGCATAACTGATGTCAGAACTTGTAAGCGAATCGTGATTGACAACCTCTTCGATGCAGTTGAATTTGACCTTTCTCCATATTGAGTAAATGTGAAAGCGGCACAGGCGTCAAATATCAGCATGCCTTATCTAATTACGGGAGCAGCCGCACACCCCTGCGGTATATGAAGGATCTTACGATACTTGTATTTGGCAACAACCTTGACATAATGTAGCCCGTATGTATAGGTATTGAATAGAATATTGTCCACCATGCAAAAGTCCCGCCTCATGCATGCATGTTATAGGGTCTCAAGGTCTACCCTACTATCGCAATATCAAACATGCCTCTTATCAGTACAGCCGTTCTCCTCTATGTTGTGATAGTAAGCTTAATAATAAGGTTCGTGGCCTTCTTTTGCAGCTTTGTTATCATCTACTCAGAGATTAGTTAGCAGTTTTAAGCAGCTTCACTAGCAGGAAGGGGGAATATCTGGCTAGACTACAGGGACAGAAATCAGTAAGCTCAGAGGGGTCAAAATGTATTGGCTGGTTTCGAAGAAAAGCCTCATTCCAGGGATTGACTGCATTTCACTCACACAGCTCGCAGAAAGTCGGCGCCCTGCCTTCTATAAACCCTCAGACAGTTACTCGGAGCTACTCTGGGTGAAATGCATACATGGAACCTCACTGCTGGCGGCGACTATTTGCCATCACAGTTTCCAAGCACCCAACATTGCTAAAGACCTTAACCTGACAGACAGATTGAACTTTGTCGTGTTTAGCCGCGGGGGGGAGGGGGGGAATCTAACTACTATAATGATATCTTTTCCAACTTAGTAGGTATTTGCAGAGAGTTTAAACATGAAAGTTTCCTAACTTTGATTTCAGCGACTGAAAACAGGGAACAATCCCAGAAATGAAATATGAACCCCATAGCACCTCATTGTTGAATCCAATCAGGGGTATACGTGGCCCCTCTCCACTCTTGCCCTGCCTTATTCCATTGCAACTAGTTCAGGTCTTCGGGGTCATAATCTGGAATACCAAACCCCCAGCTTTTCGCCCAGAGGGAAGTATGAAAGGCCGGATATTCATCTATGAGCTCTTGCCGTTGTATCCGGAGTTCTCGCGTGAACCGTACGATCGTTCGATACCAGGGGCCTGAGACAATGGTTTCCCACCGCCACATGTAGTCCAGAATCTTATCCACTAGATCCAGATAGCCCATTTGTGTAGGGTTTGGCACCGGTGTTCCGTACGGATCAAACGGGGGCTGAACAAAAGGATCATAGAGAACATTTGCCTCCCTCGTGACGTCTTCAAGCTCTCCATCGTAAGGATTTGTTAAATAAATCTCGGCGTGGAGTGGATTCCAGCCACTTTGTAATGCTTCTCTGGCGCGGACAGATGCTCTCACTGTAAACCTTCGAACATAAGCAGTTTTGTCCTTTACTTCTATGTCTAGGGTTTTAATAGGCAGGGCTGCTTGCATGAGCAAACCTGGCAACACGTATTTCATCAGCAAAGAAGCAGCCTAGCTTGACTGGTGATACTAATAATTGAGGAGTGAAATTCTATTTTGACCACATACCAATAGTAAAAAAGACCCAATGATTCTTCAGGCAAACCTTTGTCGGCATGACCTTAAAGAACTTGTTCATGCGCCGCCAATCCATTGGGTGCTCATTAGCATCCACGCCCATCAACATCGCATATTAGCAACAGCCAACCTCGTCTTTGTTTTTAAAACAACTGTCAAAACGATCAATTCGATTCCGGACGATGGACATGCCCCACTTCCGTGAATCGTATTAGCTTCAATGTACGGTATCTTTCCAGGAGAGATTGGAGCAGTCCTGGGCTTAAACTGTGAATTTGGTTACCGGTGTGGCCGCCCTACGCCGCAAATGCACATCGTACCAATCCCGACGGTCGTAGTTCCACACTGTGCTTCTATCCACCCATGCCGCCACTGCAGCCTGATCGTGATATCGCCACTGATTCTGGCGCGTGCGGTCAACGTGGACTTCATCCCATACGTCGGGTGGGCCATATGACGGCCATATCGGATTGGGTTCGCTTTTTGACTGAAACAGGCTCATGCGGTGGACTACAACATCTGAAGTTAATAACGGCTTAACAAGATGAGACGGAGGAAGAGTCAGGAAGCATTAGAAGCTCTCCAACCAAGTAGCACGCGAAATAGAACTATTCCATTTCAATTCTTTCGAAAAAGGGACCGTGATATCCGCAGGTATTTCTTAAGTTATCACTTTTCCTGGGCAGGTTTGGGTCGTTCCAGAACGAAGATGAAAAAAGCCTTGCAGCCTCCATTGCTGGTGTGAATTCTATAGTGATAGGCGTATCATCTTGTAACCTGTAATTGTTATGATTCCTGTGTCCGCCTTGGAGAAGAGCTGTTGGCCAGTGGACTAGAATGCAGTTCATAGGGATGCCAGCAACCGAGGCTGTATCGGGAATTAGTTGAATACTCATGCTTCGGTTCGCGTAAGAATGTCGAACATGATGAAAGATAAGAATAGGAGAGCATGGAAAATTGCAATAGACCTGATAAGATGATGCTTACGACATAGTACAGTCCGTCCGCCAAAAATCCTTTGTTCCATAACTTCGCCAACTTCGGCAACAGGATCGAAGTCGATAAACTAAATATTCATAATTATGTCAGTTAACCGCTCGGCGGAGTTTAACGTGAACTGTCTAGTAGCCCAATAGGCATTATCCACCTACAGGTTCAGGATATAACGGCGTTGGTGCACCTGGTGCTGGTGGAATCAACGCATTTCATAGTACGTATCGGCGATGGATGATTGCGTGCATGATCTCGTGTACCATCTGCCATGCCAACGTCGTTTAGTTTAGTAACGAACGAAAATCAAGATATCAAGTAGTTCCATACCGTAATCGAGGTTTCGTATTGTATAAGACACCGTTCCGCCGGTGTGAGGTCACCTTCGTAGAGATGTTTTACTAGCTCAGTAGGCAAAGAAGTTACGGACCCGCCATCTAGTTTCCAAGTAAGGCCGCAGGTGTCTCCGGGGTCTTCCAGGGTGAAAAAGGACCTTGCCATCCCGTAGCATAATTCCTCCACTGCAATTTCAGAGATTAGATAGGCTGCTCT
The DNA here is from genome assembly GCA_025201745.1 of Xylariaceae sp. FL1651. Taxonomy (NCBI): domain Eukaryota; kingdom Fungi; phylum Ascomycota; class Sordariomycetes; order Xylariales; family Xylariaceae; species Xylariaceae sp. FL1651. The sequence continues at coordinate 549,000 of MU624255.1, read as the reverse complement.
ATGGAAGTTATAGGACCATAAGAATCTTTGGTATCGTAAACAGATTCGGGGTGGGAAAAGAGTAGTACTGAGAAATTGAATTTCGAGTCATCATGTGAGCCAAGACGAGATAGTAATCGAATATCATATCACTCACGCTTGCTTCTAAGAGCATCTGCCTTGTAGATTTCAGGAACATAGTCGAACTCGCTCAGATATGGCTGTCTATTCTCTACGGTGGCAATTTCTCTCTCCATCTCAAGTGATAGGAGGACAGGAGCCTGATAATCGGGTGAGCTCAAAGCGTACGGACGAATGTCATCCCACATTCTGATTCTTCCAAACAGTATTGTTATGAGTCTAATATAAAATTTAGTGAATTAGCTCTCTGAATTCTAATGCTTATAGGAGAAAGCTACTAACGCACTGTGCCGGTCAAATATCAGAGTTTTGAATATCTGTCAGAGGTAAAAGGTTAACCGGAGTACCCCTATCGGTACTACGCTATATATAGCCTGACATACCCCCTTAGGCAAGGTGGCATGAGACGCATTGGCTGGATTTACACGGGCTCATATGTAGGTTAACTTTAAGTAGTCCTAAATTGGCCGACGTCGTGTGGCCGAAATTTAAAATGTCCGGTAATCGAACTGTAAATTTTTTAATAATAAAGTGGTTTGTGTATTTTTTTAGCGTAATATGCGTATTTAATCGTTATGCTTTACTATTAGATTTAATTTAGTTTTAAAGCTTAAAATAGCGTAAGCTAAAAAGGTTCGGAAACGGAAATAAATAGCTTTTTAAAAAGCCTTAAGCTGTTTAAAAAACAAAAATATCTCTTTTTATATAAATAAAAACCTTTATATTAATAAAATATACTAATTTAACGTAAAATATAATATAACAATTTTTAAAATACTAGTATATTACAAAACGTACTTTAGTAATATATATAAAAGTATATTATTGTAGTATTAAGAAATAAAAATGCTTAAAGCTTATCTTGGTAAGATATTTTTATAGTTTATGTTTAAAATATAATTAAAAATAATAAAAGCAATATTATTAAAGCTAAACATAAACTTTGTAAAGAATGATTTTTTATATTTTTTAAAAATTAACTATAAATATAAGTTAAATAATGTTAAAAAATTAACTAATTACATAAAAAACTTTATTTTTTATAACGCATCTCCTACGTAGATAGGCCACTTAAGTGAATAGGCCACTTTTTTTAAACTTTTATACGTATATAACAAAATCCCTTATCTTTTTATTAATAACAATAGTTAAGCTTTGTAAAGAAGCCGATATATAGCTTGCCTTGCGGGCTCGTAAAAATAACTTTCGTTTATCTTTCCGACGCGTTGTTAAGCTATATAATATGCCTTATACGACTTTTATTTAATAATCGAATAGTTTTATATTATTTGCCGAAATATAACTACCGATATTTAGATTAATTTAATTTAAAAAAATTTAATCGTATAATATATTATTGACTTAGTTAATTAATTGATTTTATTTAAATATAGCGTTATCGAAAATATAGTTAACCGGCTATTAAAATTACGCGAAAAACGTTTTGTAAAAAAAAATTAAATTTTAAACTTTGTACAAAAATAATTAAAGCTAAAAACTCGATTTAATTAATAAATTAATTATTAACAAATTTTAAACGAAAATTTAATTAAATATTACGTTTAGTTCGTTTTTATATAAAATATAATTATAAAAATAAAATTTAAAAAAAAAAATATTTATAATTTTAATAAAACTAAATTTACAATAAATAAAATTACGTCTGATTTTGTTATAATTATATTTAACCGCGTATAAAAATTAAAAGTTTTATAATTAAATAATTTAAATTAGTTTATAATTATTTAAGCTATATCGTTATATAATTATATTATTTTATTTTATATTATTTTAACAAAACAAAACTATTTATTATTTTAATATAAAAATACTAAATTATTTAATAATTAAAAAATTAAAACTATAAAAAATAGTTAAATAATAAATAAACGAAGCTTAAATTAAATTAAGCATTTTAATAAATATATAAAATATTGTACGAAAAAAAAATATCGCTTATTTATTTTCGATAATTATAAAAGTTATTATTTAACCAAATTTAAATTATATTATAAAAACTATAACATTATTATTTTTTATATATTTTTACATTTTTTTATAAGCTTTAGCTTTTTAATATTAAATATTTTAATATTTTAAAACGGTTATATAGTAAATAAATTAAATATTTAATACGGGCGTATATTATATATATTAAAAAAAAGATTTTTTAGCCGCGTTTTTTTACGCGTTTAACGAATTAATAATTTTTAATAACGTATAAAAAAGTTTCCAAAAAACAAAATTAATACCGTACGACTTAAAATATATAATTTTTCAATTAAATTATCGTTTTATTATTTTATAAATCAAACTTTTATTTTTTATTTTATAATATATTATTTTCAATAATTTAATTAAAGCTAATTTGCTATTTTAATATATTAAAAAAAAATCGTACGATACGAAAATAGCTTTTTAATATTTATTATAAAAGTTATAAACTAAATTACGCATAATACGATTAACGTTATATATCGTTTTGTATTATTAAAAAAAAAAGTCGCAATGTTTTGCAAAATAAATTATAAGCTTAGCTAACGTCGTCGTACGAAATAAACCCGATTATAAAATAAAAGATTTACGGGCATTTAAAGACGTAATTAAACAGGAAAATCGGGAAAATCGTTAAAATAATCGTTGTATAAAAAAGAAAAAAACTTACGCCCGGCGTTATAAAACTTGCGGCAAACCTAGCTATAATGCGCAAACTTGTTAAAATAATATAAAAACGTTTAGTAAGTTAAAATCTAATTAGTTTAAATTAATTATACATATTATTATTAAATTATTTGTTATGCGCGTACGAAGGTTTAGAAAAGTGGCCCATTTACTTAGGTGGCCTATCCACGTGGGAAATGCGTTATTCTTATATTTTTATTATTTTTAATGCGTTATTTTATTAGCTTTTTAAAGCTTTTAAAGTATTTTACTTTATTTATTTTTTAAAGCTTTAAAACATTTTGCTTTATTTATTTTTTAAACCTTTTAAAGCACTTTGCTTTTATTACTTAATAAAGCGTTATTACGTATTTTTAGCTTTATAGTAGCTTTTTTTTATAACCGCTTTTAATTATATTTTTTACTATTAATTTATAATATTTTCTTTCCCGCTTTTATTGTTTATAATAAATATTAACATTAGCTGAATTTAAAAAAGTAAGTAGTTTTTGTTTTCTTTTTTAAATTTTTTTTTTTAATTATAACAAGTCGTATAATAAACCTTTTTTTTTTAAATCGTTTACCGACCGTTATCGCATTTTTTATTTTACTATTAAAACTTTTAGTTTTAAAGTTATATTTTATTTTTGTTATTTTAATAAAAGTTTAATTTATATAATATTAAATAATATTAATCGTTATAAAAACTATAATAATGTTAATTTAAAGTTTTATAATAAAAATCTCGTTTTAATTAATTTATTATCGTTTATTATAACGTAAATAAAAATTTTTTAATAAGTTAATAAAAACAAATAAAAAGGCTTAAAAATTATTATAGCGTTTAAATCGTTTAAATCAACAAGCCGAGTTTTTTCGTAAAGAAAAAAGTAAAAATAGCTTAACAAGGTTTTTAAAATATAAAAAATAAAAACGTTTAAAAAAAAAAGCAAATAACAATTTATCAAATTTGTATGTTTTATTTTGCAATTAAAATAGCTTTAATGTTTTTATAATTAACTTTGTTTTTTTTTTTTTTTAATTTCGGCTAATTAAAATATTATTAATAAAAATTACTAACTATAAAAGTTATATTATTTAAATATTTTCTAAGTTTTTATATATTCTTTTGGTAAATATTTCTTTTTATTTAATTAAATATTTTAATCGTAAATTTTGCTTATTTTATTAAAAATTTAAGATTTTTTTTACTTTATAAATACGTTTTTTTTTTCCCGATTTCAAGTTTAAATTTAAACATAGCGTTTAAATATATTAATTTAAATATTAAAATATATCGTATAAAGCTAATTTATGTATTTTTTAATAATTCTAGTTTATAATTTATTAATAAAATAAATTTTTTAATTTCAAAAAGTTTAATATTTTTAAAATTTAGTTTTTTGCTGCTTTTTTTAATTTTAATATTTTCTTTAAAAAAAACTTTATTTTTTTTAAAAAAAAGATTAGCGTTAATAACTTTTTATGATTATAGTATCTTTTTTTTTTTTTTGTAAATATTTTTGCAATTTTAGCAGTTTTTTTATTTTAATTTTTACTATTAATACCATAATTTTTTCTTAATAAATAGTTTTATTATATTTTTATTATTAAAATTATTATATATTTATAAAGGTTTATAAATTACAAATCGTTTAAAAATGAACGATAAGCGTAAAACAAACTATAAAAATTACGTTAAAAAAGCTATATTGATTTACGCTATTAAGGTTTGAAAAATTTTAGCAATATTTAATGTTAATGATTAAGCTAAAATTATAATATTTTATAAAAGATTTAAAAATAAAAAAATATAAATTAATAAGTTGCTATAATTAAAAAAATTTACGGGCTATATTGCCTTTATTATTTAAATCGATATTTAATTTTATAAAAAATAAAAAATAAAAAAGGTTAAAAGCTTAATAAAAATAATAAATAAAAAGAAAGTTAAAATAAAGCTAATAATTACAAAAAACGATAATAATTTACCGCTTAACGCATCTCCTACTTAGATAGGATATTTAATTAAATGGGACATTTTCTAGACTTTCGTACGTACATTTGCAAAGAATCTAACAATAATATATCCGATTAATTTAAACTAGTTAAATTTTTATTCGCTAGACTGATTTATACTTGTTGTCACGGCCTAAAAGTCAGCACTTGGTTTTAAGACCAAATTTACCGTATATTTTTTACGAAATAACTAAGATGAGAAAGAAAGGAAAGTATCTATTTAACAGCTGTAGTATAGAAATATATAAATAGGGATTAGTAGGGTATATAGATACTTTAGGTATTCCATTTACCAGGTAATTGTCCTACTATTTATTAAAATAATAAACAATAGTTTAACGGCTAGTTAATCTGTTTAATAGCTATAAATAAAACACTAGCTGTTACAATCCCCCTTTTTAAAAAATCGCGTCTTAAAACTTAGAAAAATTAAAATAAAAAAAACCAAAGCGTAACTTTGACTAAAATCGAATTTAAAAACTTTTAGGATTTTAATTTTACAAAACGTAAAAATTCAACCAAAATCGAACCTAAAAACTCTTACGTAAGCTAATTTTTAAGCAATAAAAAAATGCTTTCGTTATACGCTAATAAGTTTAAATTAAAAAGCTTTTATATTTTCTGCATTTTATTTATTGCGTTAATATATATAAATTTACTAATTTTATTAATTGTTTTATATTTTTATTTTGTTTAACACTTGGCTTTTTAACGCCGTTTTTTTATTTATGCGGTTTTTTTTAATATTGCTTTTTTGTTATTTTCGTAAAATAAATCTATTTTAATTTTTTTTTTCTGCTTTTAATTATTTTATTAACTATATTAATAAACTTATTTAATTTAAATTTTCCGTATAATATTTTTAAACTTTTAACGTAAAGTTTTTTAAATAGTTTACAAAATATTATTATTCGTTAAAATTTTATTTTTTTTATTAAACTTAATAATATAAATTATAATAGCGTATTTGTAATAATTTAATATATTTTATTTCGAATTTTTTTTAAAAAAATAGTTAACGATTTTTTTTTAAAACGTTTTAACTTTTAACTTAATAATAAATTATTTAAATATTTTTTAAATTTATTAACGTAAAACTATCGGTTATTACGTTAATTATTTAATAACCGTAACTTAAACGTATTAAAATTATTAAATTGTACGTCGATAATTGTATAATATTATTAAATTATAAAATAGTTAAGCTTATTATTAAATCGGTTTATTTATATTTTAGTTTTTTTAATAATATATATACGGTCGCCGATTATAAAATTTAAAAATCGCCGGCTTTTATTTGCTTATTCGGTTATTTTTTTTTAAACTTTTTACATTTATTATTTTACTATAATAATATATTTTTAAGCCCGTTAAATAAATATTTACGCTTCCGTTTTTATTAGTTTTTTTTTTCGTTAAACGCTATTTTAAAGCTTTCGTTCGTATTTTTTAATCGAAAAATATATTTATTAAACGCTTTATTAACATTTTTCAAAACAATAGCTTATTTAATAAATTATAAAATGATAAATTATATACTGCGTTAAATGCCGAAATAGCTAACGACTAATTATTTTAAAAATAGTTTATAAATAGTCGTAAATATTGCTTAATATATTTATTTATAATTTTTATTTAACTTACGGTATAATAATATTTAATTAATAAAAAATTAAGCTTTATTTTATAAACTTTTATTAACTCGTTTATAAAACCTAAAATAAACTAAAATTTTTTATTATTTATAAACGTTTTCGGTTAATTAAAAATTTTTAATAAACTTTTATAATATATTTATACTACGTTACGCGCTATAGTCGTATTTTTATACAAAATTATTTACGCTATTTTTTCGAAACGGTCGACTATTATAAAAATAATATCGTATTTTTTTTTATTATTTAGCTAATATTTAAAATCTATTATTAAATATTATTAAATATATTTAAATATTAAAAAAAGTCTTAATAACTTTAAAGTTTTGTTTTAAAATATTTTTGCCGTTTAATAATAATAATTAACGATATAATAATTAATATTTTTTATTATTTTTAACTATTAATAATAATAAATTATTAAAGTTTTTGTTTTATTTCGTTTTAAATAAACGGTTATTAAACGGTTATATATTTTTTTAATAATCTTAGTTTTTAAATTATAAATATTTAGTATTATTAAACGTTTATAATACGTAAGTAAATCCCTGAATATAGCGAAATCGGGGTTTTTTTTAAACGCGCAATAGTACGATATTTTTTTAAACTTGCATTTTTTCGATTAGCTTTTAATAACGCGTTTATTAATATTATATTAAATATAAATAACGGCTATATATCGTTTAATACGTATAATATTGTTTAATTAAAATCTTTTAACTTTTTAATTAATATAAATAAAACTTATATATCGTTTAATACGCATAATATAATATTATTTTTAAATATAGCATTTATTAAACAAAATATTATAATAATACGCTTTTCGTTACGCTTTTATTTTTATATTTTAAAGTTTTCCGCAAGTTTAAACAAAATATCGGCAAAAATGTTTATTAAACTTAAACGGTAAATAATTATAAAATTATAGTAAAATATTAATTTAGCTTATTTAGCTTACTTTAAGTTTAATATTTTTTATACTAAAATATTTAAATATTTTATAGTTAATAATTATTGTAAATAGTTACGTATATTATAAATTTATTAATTTAAACTTTTAATAAAATAGTTTTTTTACTACAGCTAGTATTTTTTTATTATAAATTTTATAATATAACTTAGCATTATATAAAATTTTTAAATAAAATATAACAAACTTTTAGTTATTTTTAAAATTATTACGTTATATTAATATATTTAAAATTACTTTATTAAACGTATTAGTTTTTATTTCAGTTTTAAAATCGTATAAAAAATATTTTAATATAAAAGTTTTTATTAAAGCCGTGCAAAGTTTATTAAACGCGTTTTAATAAGCTTCGGTTTAGTTTAGTATAGCTTTAATATAAATTAATTCGTTTAACGGTTTCGTTATTTTTTTATAATTTTTAATAAATTTACGGTAAAAATTATAAAAACTTAAAAACAATTTTACTTTTTATACTACGGTTTTTTTTTTTCGACGGGTTTTTTTTTAATATTTAATTATTTTAATTTTTAATAAATCGGTTTCAATATTTTCGAAACTAATAATAAACTTTAAAAATTTCTTTTTGTTTACATAAAATTTATATTTATTAAAATCGGCTTATAGCCCGGTTTTTTTTAATTAAGCTAAAACTTTATTTATATAATATTTATATTTTAGCTTATTATTTAAATAAATTAAAATATTGTTAATATACGCGGTATAAAAATATTTAAATATTTTTTTAAAACATTATTAATATATCGTTAAAATATCGCTAGTTTATTTATTAATTTAAAAAGTAATATTTTAAATTAATAAACTTTATATTGCGTACGAAAAGTTATTAAAATTTCGTTTTTTTTTTAGCTATATATATTTTATAAAAAGTTTAGCAAATATCGATTTTAATATATATTTTAACTTAAGCTAATTTTGTTATTATTTTATCGATTAACGGCAATAAATACTAATTTTTTTAAAAAAAAAGCGTTTAATTTTTAATAATTAACGCAAAAACGTAAAGAACCGTTAGCTTTACGAGCAAAAAATATCGGCGCCGCTTATATTGCATTAATTAGTTTAATAAAACTTTTCGCTAGGTTTTTAATAATATATTTATAATATGTTTTTGTTTTTTTAAATATTATTTTATATAAAATACTATATTTTAACGTTTTTAACGACTTATTTAATTTAATATAATAGTTTATATTTAATCGATAAAATGTTAATTTATTAAATGCTATTTTGTTAAAAACGTTAAAATATTTGTAATATTATTCGAAAACTATTTTTAAAACTAATTTTTATAACTTTTTTTCGTTTTTTAATAATAGTTTATCTTTTTTACGCTTTTTATATTCGATTATTCGGTCGATTTTATACAAAATAATAGTTTTATATATTTTAATATTATTTTATTAAATAATATATAAAAAAATATCCGCTTTAATTAAAACAATTTTTAGCAAATACTATTTATATTATAAAATAAAATTTCGTTAAAACTTATAAAAATTGTATTAATTAGTTTATATAACGTTTTTTTTAAGTCGGTTTTTTATTTTAATATATTTTAAAATAACTATAAATTATTTATAATTATTTTAGTCGAAAATACGTATTATACGCTATTATTTTTTAAAATACTATTTTTTTTAATAAAAAAAAAACTTATAGCAATTGTAAAATAATAAGCGTTTTTTTAAGCTTAAAAAATAGCATTTTTTTAAATATTTTATTTTCGATTAAAAAATAAAAAAACTTTTATAATTTTTTTAGTTTAGCTATACGTTTTCGAATACGTTTTTAGATTTAATTAAATAATACCGAAAATTCTAGTTTTACAAATCGCACTTTTTTTTTAATATTAAATTTTTATTTAATTAATTTTTTTTAAATGCTTTTATTTAATTTTAAACTTTATTTTTACGGCGCTTTTTATTTATAGTTATTAAATAATTTCGGCGTTATATATTTTTATTATATTTTAGATTTTTTTAAAAATTTTTAGCTTTATTTATAACAAATTTTTAAATAAAAATACCGAAAATTTAGTCGTTTAAAAAAAAAAAAATCGCTTTCGTCGACTATTTATTAAAATGTTATAAAATTTAAAAAATTTTTTACCGATAATAATATTATATTTTATATTAAATATTAATATTAATACGTTAAATATCGTTCGTTTTTATATTTGTAAATACGTTTATAAAACGATATCGACAGTTTATATAACTTTATTATTATATTTAGCTACGATTGCAAATTTAAAACTTTATATTCGTTTTATTCGGAAATATTTTATTATTTATATAACAAATTTTATATTAATAAATAAATAAATATTTCTTTTTATATTAACTAAAGCTTTTATAGTTAAAATAAGTTTATTATAAACTATAATATAATTTATTAATAAAAAATTTTTTTTAAAAAGTTTAAAAAAAAATTAAACAAAATTTAACTATACTGTTTTATTTTAAATATTAATATATATAATTTAAAATAAAAGTTTAATAATTTTAAATATCGTTTTTTGCCGATTTTGTTTAATTTAAATAATCGTTTATTACTAAAAATTAGTCGATATTTAAAACGTAAGCTATAATATTGTTAAAATAAACTTTAAATAAATTAATATGCTTTGCGTTATATAAATATACAAAATTCCAATATTTTCGTTTATAATAAATAAAATATTATTTTAATAAAATAAATCGTTTAATTTAATTAAAAATCGGTTTTATATATAGCTTTTTTTTATTTATTAAAATTTTTACTATTAAAATTTTATAATATTTAAAAAATATAGCATTTTTAACACTAAAATTATTTAGTTTAGCACTGCTATTATTATTATTACTATTAAATTAGTTTAATGAATAGTTTATTATTTTTTGCTTTTTTTTTTTTTGCGCTATGTTTATTTTATAACGTAATTTTTATATTATTAATAATTATAATAGCTAATATAGTCGTAAAAGTCCGAAAATTTTACTAATTTATCGTAATATTTATTAATATAAATTTTATTAAAATAAATAAATAAATAGTTTTATATTTTTCGTTTATAATTTTTAGCTAAAATACGTATTTTATTAACTAATTTTATAAATTTTATATAAAACGTAATAAAAGCGTTAGTTAGTTTTATTTTTAAATTTTTAAATATTTTACGCGCTTTTTTGTATATATTAAAATTAAGATATTATTTATTTAAATAAATAATTACTTTTTGAACTGTTTTAAAAAAAAGTTCGCCGTTTTTATTATTTAAAAACGGCATTAAATTTTTAAACGCTTTACTGCCGACTTTTTTAGCAATATAATTAATTTTTTGTTTTTTTATAATGTAGTAATCGGCGTTATTTTTAAATTTTTTTTTAATAATATAAACTAATAGTTAAAATTTATATTTGTTTTATTTTTAATAAACTTTTCGATAATAAAAATAAGCGGGTTTAAAGTTTTAATTAAATAATAAAAACTATTTTTAATATAATTTAAGCTTAAAATAACTTTACGTATCGTTTTTAGTTAGTTGTTTTTTTAATATATTGACGATTTTATTTTTTAACGTTGCGATTTTTTTTTCGCGTTTTTTTAACTAATTAGCTTAAACGTTATTAATATCGGCTTTATTTGTTTTTAATTTTGCGATTTTTTTATCGCGTTATTTAATTTAAGCTTTTTAAGTTTTATTAGCGTTATTTTTTGCTTTTTTTTATACGTTTTTTTTGTTAATAAACTTTTATTAGCTAATTTTTAAACTTTTACGGTTAATTTTCGGACTTTATTTTTTAAATTGTTGTTTTTATCGGTTAACTTTTAAATTTTAACGCCGAAAAATTTAATATAATTATATATTATATCGCGATTTTTTTTTAAATAATTTATACGTTTTAATGTATATTTTAAATTATGTTTTTATAAATATATAATAAAAAGTTTTTTAGTTTAAATTTTTAGTATATAATTTTTAAATATTTTATAGTTTATTCGGCAAATTAAAATTCGTTAATCGTTCCGTTTTATAATTTTTATATTTTTTTGCCGTTTAAAATAAATAATATAAATAAGCAATATAGTTTAGCAAGTTTTTTTTTATATTAAGTTGCGATTGTTTTTAAACGGGCGACTGTTTTAAATTTAAAAATATTATAAAAGTTTGCGTTATATTAAATATTTTCGTATTTTTAGCCCGTATAAACGTGCTGTAAAAAATACTTGATAATATTTTAGTTTACGTTTTTTATATTAATAGCGTTGTCCGTATAACTTACAGTTTTAGTTTAATTTACGTATAATTAAGCTAAATTAACAGATTTGCGGCGTATAATGCTATTATAATTTAGCTTAACGCTGTTTACTTTATTTAAATTTTTTAATTAAAAACGGATTTAACGTTTAGCGTTAGCTACGTTATTTTTTTCGATAGTATCGCGCGCTATTATTTAATTTAATTTAATTTAGTTCTTTTAGGTAAGAATTAATATTTTCTTAAACAGATAAAATTAATTTTAGTTATTATTACGGCCCAGAAATTAGCATTTGGTTTTAAAACTAAATTTACCGTATATTTTTTACGAAATAACTAAGATAAAGAAGAAAGGAAAGTATCTATTTAACAGCTGTAGTACAGAAATATATAGGTAGGGATTAGTGGGGTACATAGATACCTTAGGTATTCCATTCACCAGGTAATTGTCCCACCATTCACCAGGACAATGAACAATAGCCTGACGGCTGGTCAATCTATTTGACAGCTGCAAATAGGACACCAGCCGTCACACTTGTTACAAACCAACAAGTGGAGGCCCACTGGCAGGCCCAAGAGTGGAAAGAAGCACGGGCCAAGAAGGGCACGTGATTTTTGGATCACGAAGTAAATCGTGATCCGCGGAAGCAACATAGTAATCTTTACTATATACGAAGTGAAAAGCGACGTTATAATAGTAAAAATCACCGAGAAAAAAGTGATCCGAAGGATAAAAGAATAAATATAAAAAAAAGAAGTTTCTTATATAACTAGTTATTTACTTATTACTATTAAACTTATATCTATAGTTAATTTTTAGAAATAACTATAAGAGATTATTCTTTACAAAACAGTTAATTTGAGATACTATTGTCTTATTGCCCGCAATACTATCATTGACGTATATTCTAAACATAAACCCAAGAGTATCCTTAGTTATACTTCACGCATCTATAACCCCGATACCACGAGAGCATACATAGTGTTGGACACTAGTGTACGCTTCGTAACAATACTACTCTGACAAGTTTGCGCATTATAGCTATGTTTATTACAAGTTTTATAGCACTCGACGCGAGTTTTTTTTTTTTTGTATAATAAACGAACCGACGAATAACCCGACGAACGAACCGAAAATATAAACAATTAATTCGAATTAATTAAATTTTTATTTATTAGATTTGTTTATATTATTCCGACAAGTTTACGCATTATAGTTACGTTTATTATAAGTTTTATAGTATTTAACGTAAGTTTTAACGCAAATTTTAACGCAAGTTTTAACGCGAGTTTTAACGCGAGTTTTTTTTTTTTTTTTATCGTATAATAAATAAACCAACGAACAAGTCGATAAATTTATATAACCACATTTTTTAACGTTTATAAAGCTTGCAAAGCCTGTAAATTTTTTGCTTTTTATATAATAAATAATTATTTGTTTTATATAAGTTTATCGGTTTGTTTATCGGTTTGTTTATCGGTTTGTTTATCGGTTTGTTTATCGGTTTGTTTATCGGGCTATTTGTCGGTTTGTTTGTCGTACAAAAAAAAAAAAAACTCGCGTCGGGTGCTATAAAACTTGTAATAAACGTAGCTATAATGCGCAAACTTGTTAAAATAGTATAAACCAGTCTAGCGAATAAAAATTTAACTGGTTTAAATTAATCAGATATATTATTGTTAAATTATTTGCAAATGTACGTACAAAAGTTTAGAAAATGTCCCATTTAACTAAGTGTCCTATCCAAGTAGGAGATGCGTTATAAAACGTATTTAAAATTAATAAAAATCAACGCAATGTAAAAAAGCAATAAAAGTTAAAAAAAAAAAAAAAAAAAAAACTATTAAATGTTATAATTGCAATAAACTAAAATATATTGCGAAAAATTATAATAAAAAATTACGCAAAAACTTACGAATATTTAACGCATAAATATTTAAAGCTAAAAAATTAATTAATAGTTTAATATAATAAAAGCAGTTTATAATAATAATAAAATTAATAGCGATAATAAGTATATTTTTTTAATAAATATTAAAAAAAAAAATAGATATAGATGCTAATTAAATTTTGAATAGATTTTAAAGTATTAAACTAGCATTTAACGTTCTAGCGAAAAATTTATAATATATTTTAACTTTAAAAATAAAAGTGCTAATATTTATAATAAATAAGGCGGCTTAGTTGAAAAAAAAAAAGTGAAAAACATTTAACGTTAACGAAATAATTAATTAATAATAAATTCGAAAAATAATAACAAATAATAGCATATTTATTTTAAAAGTTTATAAAAGAAAAAGTAAATAAAAATTAGCTTAAAAGCGAAAAATATTTAAAATGCGACTTAAACTACATTTATAAACAATATAATTATAAAATTATAAAAAAAGCTAAAAAAAAAAGCATAACAGTTCAAAATATTTATAAAAAAAACGCTATAAAATAATTATTTAAACCCATTTTTTAAAAATAAAATAAAATAAAAGCTAAGTTAAAAAAATGTTTAAAAAAATATTAAAAATAAATGGTGGCTTTAAAAGTATTAAAATATAAAAAATATTAAAGCAAAAGCCGGTACTAATATTTTTATATAGTAAAAAAAAAAATTATTACAAAAATTATTATATTTAATTATTTATATAATAGTATTATATATAATAATAATAATAATAATAATAATAATAATAATAAACACGGTTTAAAACATAAAAAATACGCAAAAGTTTTATAAGCAAGTTATATTATTTATCGATATAATAAATATTTGTAAAAAAAATTAAAAAACTAATAGTTTTATTTAAACGTCTTGGTTAAATAAAAATATAGTTTTTTTATATTAAGCAAAAAACGGCAAATTAATTATTATATGTCGTGCGTTTTTTAAATACGCTATTTTAAAATAAAATTTCAAATATTTTAAAAAGTGCAAAAAAAAAAAATAAAAAAAAATAAAAAAAATTAACGCTTAAATATATATAAAATATAAAATCTTTAAATATAAAAAAAATTAAAGGAAAAAATATATAACGTTTAGCTTTTATTTAAAATCAACGAAAAAATAATACGATTATTAAGCTTTTTAAACAAAACTAATAATCATATTATTAAAAAGAAAAAACGACGAAAATGTTACGAACCAACAAGAGGACTAGGCCGCCCAAGGTGCAACCCAGCAAAAAGAGGGGCAGACCAAGTCACGTGACATAGATCTAAAGGATCTAAGATCCAACAGATCCAATGTAGTGATCTAAAGGATCTAAGATCTAACAGATCCAGTATAAAGATCTAAAAGATCTAAAATCCAACAGATCTAGTATAATAATCTAAAAGATCTAAGATCTAACAGATCTAAAAAAACATAAAGATAAAAGAATAATATAAAAAAAAAAAGATTTTTTATATAGCTAATCATTTACTTATCACTATTTAACTTATATCTATAATTAGTTCTTAAAAATAACTATAAAAAAACATTTTTTACAAAGCAATTAATTTAAAATACTATTGTTTTTATTGCCTGTAATACTATTTTTTAACGTATACTTTAAATATAAATATAAAAGTATCTTTAGTTATATTTTAAATATTTATAACCTAAATACTATAAAAGCATATATAATATTAAACACTAATATACGCTTTATAACATTTTAAATAGTTTTGTTTTACGTTAAACGGTTAATTAAAGCAATATTTAAACTATATCGGCATTAATAATTTAAAAGTATGCAAAACTATCGCAAATTATAGCACTATTTTTAAAAAGATTAATAAGCTTTAATTATTTTATAAAAACCGAAAAAAAAAATAATAAGTTTAAAGTTACCGAAAAATAGTATAATTATTTAATAAACGTAATCAAAAACTTTCGAAAAAAGCTAAACGCTAAAAACAATAAACGATAAATGCTAAAAAAAAACCTAAAAATCGCTAAACTATTTAAATTTAATAAAACTTTTAATAAGCTAAGAAAATTTTTAGTTTAAATATAAATATATTAGTATTATTATAACGACGTTTTTAAAAATAATAAAAAACGAATTTTCTATGCGGCATTATTGCTAAAAAAAAAAGCCCTAACCTAGTTCAAACCGCACTTGTTTAAAGCAACGAACGAACCAAAAAATAATTGGCCCGAAAACATGCAAAAGATTTTTTTAAGTCGAAATTTTTTTAAAACCAAGCTTAAAAAATTGTTTTTTAATTTTAAAAAAAAACGATAAGCTTAAAACGAATTATAAAAATTGCGACAAACTAAGTTAGCGTTAATTTACGTAATTAAATTTTAGAGGATTTTAGCTATATTTAATATTAACGACTAAGCTAAAATTATAATATTTTATAATAGATTAAAAAATAAAGTTAAAAACGAAATTATTAAATTATTATAACCTAACAAATTTGTAAAATATATTTTAATAGCTATTTAAATAATATTAAAAAAAAAGCAGAGTTATTTTAAAAACAAAAATTAAAAGAAAAGTTAAAACAAAGCAAACGATTTTAAAAAACAATAGCATTTTACGGCATATAAAATATACGCAAAACTAATAGAATTTAACGAAATGCGATAAAGTAAAAAAAGACAATAAAAAACAAAAAAAACCGTTAAATATTACAATTACGACAAGCTAAAGCATTATGCTAGAAATTATAACAAAAAACTACGCAAAAACTTACGAATATTAAAAGCTAAAATATCCGAAGCTAAAGAAAAAAGTTAACAGATTAACATAATACGAGCTTATTACGATAATAAAATATTAAACGTAGAGCAAAGCAGTAAAGTATTAACCGAAGACCAAGCAGCATAAAGAAAAATACGTATATTAACAGACTAATTAATAATACGGCTATATTTAGGACGAACAGCAAAAGAAATCTACGAACAAGCTGTTTACGATAAAAAATAGTCTACCGACAGTTTAAAAAAAAGAGTATAACTCGAAGATATAGTACGTTTAAAACGTAGCTTAATAAAAATAGTACGAATTTTAAAACAAAAACCTAAAGCTATAAAAATAATTATAAAACAAATTTAACAAAAGTTATAATATTAAATAACTATTGCGCTAAACGAACAAAAAAATGCGCAAACTTAAAACAAATAGCCAAAACCCGATTAAAAAGACGAAAAATAAAAGAACTTTAACCTAGCCGAAAAAAGTTAAAATAAAAAACTTTATAAATTAAAAAACGATAAAAAGTACTTTAAAAATTATGTTTATTTTTTAATAAAAAAAAAAATATTAACATTAAATATACGTTAAATAAAAGCTAATTAATATATATACTAAAATATTAAAAATAAAATAATATACAAAAAAAATTAGCTAAAAGGCGAAAAATGCTTAAAAAAAAATCTAATATATTTTTATAAAACTTGCGATTATTAAACCAAAAACAAATAATTAAACTAATTAATACAAAAAAAAATAGCTTAAAAACAGATCCGCTTATATACGTAAAAAAAACGAACTTTGCTTAAAACAAAAAATAATAACTTTAACTAAAAAAAAAATAAAACAAAAGCTTAACACTAAATTAAAACAATAGCTTTTATAATATTATAAAAAATATCGAAATATAATAATTAAAGCAAATATAAATGTTTTAAAAACAAAAAAGTTCGATACTTTTATTTCGATTAATCGTTTATATAATAGTATTATATTTAAAAACGACAATAAATAGTTATAACCACGCTATAAAAAACATTACGAAATAATATAAGCAAATTATATAGTACACAAATGCAAAAAATATATAGCAAAAAAAATTAAAAATTTTTAATTTTTAGCCTAAATAGCTAAAATAAAAATTTAGAATTTTTATAAAAAAGATAAAATTAAAAAACTAATAGTAATATACCGAGCAATTTACAAATACGCTATATTTAAACAAAATCTATAATATTCCGAAAATTGCAAAAAAAAGTTTACGATTTAAAAACGCTGTTAATATATTTAATGCAAAATTTATATATTTTATAAAATTTTCTAGTACGAAAAAATAAAAAAAAAGATTAAAGAAAAAAATTAGCGAAAATTAACTTTTATTTAAAACCGTTAAAAAAATAATAAAGCGGTAAAACTTACAAAAAAATAAAACTAACGACAAGTTTATTAATAAACAAAAAACGACGAAAAACAGCTGTAAAATAAAACTAACAGTTAGTTTATAAAATTTTTAAATTTTTATGCAAAATAAAAATATAACTTAAAAAAACATAAATATTAATAAACGTAATTTATAATAAAAAAAAACTAAAAGCTTTATTTAATATAAGCGTTTACGAAAGTTTTATTTTTTTAAATCTAATTAACAAATTAAACTTAACATAAACTAGAAAAAAAAGATTTTATATATTTACGATTTTCGATAAAAAAACTATAAATTATAATAACAAAAAAGTTATACAAAAAACTACAAAACTTTTTATAATTATTTAAAATTATTTAAAACGCTTTAAGCTCGATATTACAAAAATATTATACGATATAATATTAAAATTAACCTAGTTGCGGGAAAATAATTTTAAAATAAACTAAAAAATTAGCCGCTTTTAATAAAATTTACCCGAAGCAATTAAACTAAAAAAAGACTTAGTTTTTGCAAAATTTTAAATATAAGCTATATATAAGCTTAAACAGTTAAACAAAATATAAAATAAAATATAATAATAAAACAACGAAAAATTTACGATCAAAATACTAAAAAAATACGCTAAATTTAAAAGCTTATTTATAAAAAAATATAGTAAAAAAATAAAGCTACTAAAATATAATAAATATAATTACGCGATTAATTTAAAAAAAAAAAGACGTATTTTAAAGTTTTTAAACTTTATAAATTAAATATAAAATAACTTAAAAAACTACGAAAATATTTTGTTACGAACCAACAAGAAAGAGGGCTAGGCCGCCCGAGACGCAGACGATAAAAGAGGGGCAGGTCAAGTCACGTGATATGGATCTAAGGGATCTAAGATCTAACAGATCCAGTGTAGTGATCTAAGGGATCTAAGATCTAACAGATCTAGTGTAGTGATCTAAAAGATCTAAGATCCAACAGATCCAGTATAGTAATTTAAAGGATCTAAGATCCAACAGATCTAAAGAAACATAGGGATAAAAGAACAGTATAAAAAAGAAAAGATTTTTTATGTAGCTAGCCGTTTATTTATTACTATTTAACTTATGTTTATAGTTAGTTTTTAAAAATAACTATAAAAGAATATTCTTTACGAAGCAGTTAATTTAAGATATTATTGTTTTTATTGCTTGTAATACTATTTTTTAACGTATATTTTAAATATAAATATAAGAGTATTTTAGGTTATATTTTAAGTATTTATAACCCCGATATTACGAAAGTTTATATAGTGTTAGATATTAATATACGTTTTGTAATATTTTGAATAGTTTTGTTTTATGTTAAGCGGTTGATTAAGGCAATATTTAAACTATAGCGTTAACTATATTATTTAGTATTTAAAACGTTGTCGCTGCATTTTGCGTAAAAATTATAGCAATATATAACCAGATCCGAAAGTTAGGACAGAAGTCGGACGAGCAAATTAATATTTTTAACGAAACTGCAGATTAAACCGATAAGCTCGAAAAAAAAGCCGATAAACTTAAAACGCAGAATTAAGAATTACGAGATAATATTTTAAATATAAAAAGATAAAACTAATTTTTTAAAAAAGAAGTTAATAAAATAAACGATCGACTAGTAATTATAGGAATAGAGAAGAAATTTGCAAAAAACTTTAAGCTTTTAAGTTTAATAAAATTTAATAGCACGCTAAGAAAGTTAAGAGGATTTTTGGCATAAGTTAGGGCGTATTTATATTTTTATAAAAACTTGTTTTAAAAAGATAACGAGATTAGGAAAATTTATACGATAGCCGCATTGTTTAAAAAACAAATATTATTATAGTTTAAATTACATTTATTTAAAGCAACGATTTTGCTAATAAAAGATTATTTAAAAAATATATAAAAGATTTTTTAAAGTTATAAATTGTTTAAAAACGAGTTTAAATATTTGTTTATTAATTTTAAAAAAAAACGATAAACTTAAAACGATTTATAAAAGCTAAAATAAACAGGATTAGTATTAATATATGCGATAGAGTTTTAAAAAATCGTAGCTATTTTTGACTTAAACGACTAAATTAAAATAATAATATTTTATAAAAGGTTAAAGGATATAGTTAAAAATAAAATTAATAAACTACTATAACTCGATAATTTTAGTAAATACGTTAGTAACGTAATTAAAGCTAATATAAAATTGTATAAAAAACGACGAGAACTTTTTAATAAAAAAAACAATAATAATAATAAATTTAACTAAAGAAAAAAACGTTAATAGTTTATAGCATATAGTATATACGTAAAATTAATAAAACTTAGCGTAATATAATAAAAACGAAAGAATTAAAAGAAAAAATTTAAAGATTTTAAATGCTATAATTGCAATAAACTAGGACATTACGCTAAAAATTGCGAAAAAAAGCTACGCAAAAATTTGCGAATATTAGAGGCTAAAATATTTAAAGCTAAAAAAAGTAGTTAATAGATTAATATAATATAAGCTTATTACGACGATAAAGTTTTAAATATAGAACAAAGTAGCGAAGCATCGGCCGAAAATTTAATAGCATAAAGAAAAATATATATATTAATAGACTAGTTAATTATACGGCTATATTTAAAACGAATAGTAAAAAAAATTTACGAATAAGCTATTTACGATAAAAAATGGTTTACCGACAGTTTAGAAAAAAAAGTACGATTTAACGAAATAATACGTTTAAAACGTGGTTTAGTAAAAGTAGTATAAATTTTAAAATAAAAATTTAAAGCTATAAAAGTAATTATAAAATAAATTTAATAAAAATTATAATATCGAATAATTATTGCGCTAAACGAATAAAAAAGCGTTTAAATTTAAAACGAATGGCTAAAACTTAATTAAAAAAATAAAAGACAAAAAAGCCTTATTTTAGCCGAAAAAAATTAAAATAACGAATTTTACAAGTTAAAAAATAATAAAAAATATTTTTAAAATTATATATATTTTTTAATTAACAAAACAGTATTAATATTAAATATACGATAAATTAAAATAAACCGATATATATACCGAAATATTAAAAATAAAATAATATATAAAAAAAATTAGCTTAAAAAAAAAAATGTTTAAACGATAATTTAAAATGTTTTTACAAAACTT
This sequence comes from Xylariaceae sp. FL1651, assembly GCA_025201745.1. Lineage (NCBI taxonomy): Eukaryota > Fungi > Ascomycota > Sordariomycetes > Xylariales > Xylariaceae > Xylariaceae sp. FL1651. Next base: position 528,064 of record MU624255.1, on the reverse strand, counting down.
GCAATTGTTAAATAAAAAATAAATAGTTAAACCGAACGATATATACAGCAATAGCTCGAAAAAAGGTCGTATCGTATACGTAAAAAAATAAACTTTGCTTAAAATAAAAAATAATAATTTTAACTAAAGAAAAAATAAAACAAAAGCTCGATACCAAATTAAAGCAATAGTTTTTACGGTATTACGAAAAATACCGAAATATAATAATTAAAATAAGCATAAATGTTTTAAAAACGAAAAAGTTCGACATTTTTATTTTAGTTAATCGTTTATATAATAGTATTATATTTAAAAACAATAACAAACAGTTATAATTATGCTATAAAAAATATTATAAAATATTATAAATAAGCTATGTAGTATATAAATGCGAAAAATATATAATAAAAAAAATCGAAAATTTTTAGTTTTTAATTTGTATAGCTAAAACAAAAATATAATATTTTTATAAAAAAAACAAAATTAAAAAATTAGTAATAATATATTAAACAGTTTATAAATACGCTATATTTAAATAAAATTTACAGTATTTTAAAAATTGCAAAAAAAAGTTTACGATTTAAAAACGATGCTAATATATTTAATATAAAGTTTATATATTTTATAAAGTTTTTTAATACGAATAAATAAAATAAAAAATTAAAAAAAAAAAATTAACGAAAATTATTTTTTATCCGTAATCGTCGAAAAAATAATAAAACGGCAAAATTTACGAAAAAATAAAACTAACGATAAATTTATTAATAAGCAAAAAACGACGAAAAGCAGTTATAAAACGAAACTAATAGCTAATTTACGGTATTTTTAGGTTTTTGTATAAAATAAAAATATAATTTAAAAAAATATAAATATTAATAAACGTAATTTATAATAAAAAAAAACTAAAAGTTTTATTTAATATAAGCGTTTACGAAAGTTTTATTTTTTCGAATTTAATTAACGAATTAAATATAATATAAACTAAAAAAAAAAGACTTTATATATTTACGACTTTTAATAGAAAAATTATAAATTATAATAACGGAAAAGTTATATAAAAAATTGCAAAACTTTTAATAATTATTTAAAATTATTTAAAATGTTTTAAATTTAATATTATAAAAATATTATACGATATAATATTAAAATTAACCTAATTACGAGAAAATAATTTTAAAGTAAATTAAAAAACTAGCTGTTTTTAGTAAAATTTGCCCGAAGTAATTAAATTAAAAAAAAATTTAATTTTTGCAAGATTTTAAATAAAAACTGCATGTAAATTTAAATAATTAAATAAAATATAAAATAAAATATAATAGCAAGTTAATGAAAAATTTACGATTAAAATACTAAAAAAGTATACTAAATTTAAAAGCTTATTTATAAAAAAATATAATAAAAAAATAAAGCTATTAAAGCATAATAAATATAATTATACGATTAATTTAAAAAAAAAACGTATTTTAAAGCTTTTAAACTATATAAGTTAAATAGAAAATAATTTAAAAAACTACGAAAATATTTAAACAAAAATTTAAAAAAAAAGTTTATACGATATTTTAAATTATTAATAACAGTATTAATATTATAAATATTAAAAAAACTAAAAAAAAAATAGTAAACGAAAATAGAAAAATTGTAAAAATTAGCGATATTTTAACTTTATTATTATTAAAAACAGCAAATTTATATTACGAATAAACGATTTAAAAAACCGTTTAAAAAAAATATAATAGTTTACGACGCTTAATATTTTAAAAGCTTATTATTATATTAAAATTAAAAAAAGCAACGAATAAAAAATAGCATTTATTATAAAATACGGACTATATAAATTTTTAGTAATAAATTTTAGCTTTATTAACATATTAGCGATATTTTAATTAATAATTATAAATATATTACGCAAATTTGTCGACAAATTTATAATAATATATTTAAACGATATTTTAATTTATTTAAAAACATTCGAAAAACATAAAAAACATATATAACAAATACTTTAAGCGTTATAAAAAGCAAAGTTAAAAATATATTTAAAAAAAAGTAAATTTTATTAACAGTAAGTAAATTTTTTAAAATATATAATATTTTTAAAAAAAGTATAAATTTAATAGTTTAAACTAAAAGTAGTAAAAAATTAGCTTATATTAAAAAATATTAAAAATATATAATTGTTTATAAAATTTACGAACTATATACGTATATTTATTAAAAATTTTAAAAAAATCGCGGCGTTTTTTATAAACTTTACTAAAAAAAACAAACTTTTTTAATAAACGGAAAAAAAGCAGAAAACGTTCGATATATTTAAAAATATAATTTTAAACGATTTAATACTTAAACTACTTAATTTAAATAAAAAATATAAAATAAAAGTCGACGTAAATAATTACGTTATAAAAAAATAATTAATTTAGCAAAACAAAAACAATAAACTATACTTAATGGCATTTTTTTTAAAAAAAATTTATTTAAATTATAAAAACTTTATAACGTTTATAACTATTAAAATATTAAATAAACGATAAATACGATAAGCAGAATTTTTATTATAGTTTAATTTTAAAATTATTTATATTAAAAGCAAAAAAAACGACAAAGCAAATACTTTTAGCCGAAAAAGCGATTATAAATAAAAAATACTACTAAAAAATTAAATACTATTATATAAAAACACCGATAAAAGTTTATCTATAAACTTTATATAAATAAATTACGAAAAATAAAATTAAAAAATATAAAACGTACTACGAAAATTAAACGAACTAACTAATTAATACTATAACGATAAATTATACGTATTAAAAATATATTAATACGAATTAGTTAAAAAAGTATACGAATATTTATTTTTAAAACATTAAAAAGTGTTTAAAACGCTTAACAAATTACGAAAAAACTACGATTTTTTAAAAGCATTAACTATAGTAAAAAAAGTTATCGTAAAATATAATTTATGCAAAAAATTTAAAACTATAAAGCATAAATTATATAAAAACTTAATACTAATATTAATTTTAAACCGAGTATAAAAAACGATAGCGTTTAATTATATAATTAAATTACTAAAATTAAAAAAACCTATAATAAAAATAAAGTTCGATTTTATTATAATTATAATAGATAAATTTACGAAATATATTTATTTTATACTATATAAAAAAATAAACTTAATAAAAAATCTAGCTTACGCAATAATAAAATATGTTTTTAATAAATATAGTTATTTAAAAACAATTATTACCGATAAAAGCAAAATAATAGCATTTAAATTTTAGTAATTATTTACTAAAACTTTAAAAATTAAATATAAAATATTTATAGTATACTATTTATAAATAAATAGATAAGTAAAAAAATTAAATTAAACATTAAAATAACTAAATAAAATTATTACTAAACGCAAAATTAGCGTATAACAGTTTAATAAACGAAATAATAAAAATATTACTATTTAAAGCAAATTATAAATATAATATAAATATATAACGATATTATATTAATAATATTATTGCATTAATAATAGAAATTTAAGTAAAAAAGTTGCTAAGATTATAAAAATGGTTATAAGAAAAATTTATATTTGTTTAACAAAAAATAAAAAAATATTACGATAAAAGCAAATTATTAAAGTTAATTTTAAAAAAAGGGGATAAAATTTATTTTTTAAAACGTAATATTCGAATAAAACGTAGCAGCGAAAAATTTAATTTTAAAAACATTAGACTTTTTAAAGTTAAAAAAATAATATTATTAGTAATATATAAACTAAAGTTATTAAATATTATAGTTATTCGATTAATTTTTTATATATTATTATTAATTAAAGTATATTTAAACGCTGCGTTTAAAACTTAATTAAAAGCAAACGAAAATAAAAACATTTACAAAATAAAAAAAATCTTAAATTTACGACAGAGTGAAAAAAAATTCGAATATTTTATTAAATAGGAAAAATATACGTACGCTAAAACTACGTAGGAACTAAAAAAACATTTTACGAACGTAAAAAATTTTGTTAAAAATTTCTACCGATAATACCCTGATCGACCGAAATTAAGAAGGCAGGGTCGACCGCGGAAGTATTAAAGCTGCTTTAATCGAAAGAAGAGGAAGCTTTGGTGTTAGCTTTTTTTTTTTCCCGTTTTTTGACGTTTAACTGTTTTTTTTTTATTAAAATTGCGGTTTTACGTTTTTTTAAAAACTTTTCTTGCTAACGGAAGCGAAAAACGGTGCATAGTTTGTTAGATATTTTTTTTTGTTCGGCCGTAAGCTTTTTTTAACGCTTTAAAAGACTATTTTTTAGCGCACGGCGACGTTTAAAAAAACGTTTACATTTATTTATAATAGTTTTAAAGGAAGATATCGGGATTTTAATAGCGTTATAGTTATATTAGTATCGAGTATAAAAATGACAACTAGGAATTTCGTTAACCCGAAGACAAGGGACTTTGATGGTTAAATAGTAAATATAAAAAGGAATTTTGAAACCGTTTTAAGAAATAAACTTAGCATAAAGCTTACGATTAACGCGCTAATTAGGCCGATAACGAAGGCTAAAAGTTTTACGTATATAACTAGACATAATAAAGTAAAAAAAAAAGGAAAAGTACACTTACTTAAAAAAAAAAAGCACTAAAACTATAAGTGTATTTGTTAGGACAATAAACTTGGAAAGAGGGGAATAATATTACGAACTAATAAAAAAAAAGGCTAGGCCGCCCGAAACGCAAACGATAAAAGAAAGGCAGGTTAAGTTACGTGATATAGATTTAAAGGATTTAAGATCTAATAGATCTAGTGTAATAATCTAAAAGATCTAAGATCCAACAGATCTAGTGTAGTGATCTAAAGGATCTAAAATCCAACAAATCTAGTGTAATAATCTAAAAGATCTAAAATCCAACAGATCTAAGGAAATATAGGGATAAGGGAACAATATAAAAAGGAAAGGATTTCTTATATAGCTAGCCGTTCACTTATTACTATTCAACTCATATCTATAGTTAGTTCTTAGAAATAACTATAGGAGAACATTCTCTACGAAGCAGTCAATTTAAGATACTATTATTCTTATTGCCTGCAATATTATCTTTTGACGTATACTCTGAACATAAACATAAGAGTATCCTAGGTTATACTTCAAGTATCTATAACCCCGATACCACGAGAGCTTACATAGTGTTGGACACTAGTGTACGCTTCGTAACATATTTTAACAAAAACTTAGAAAAAAAGTTTATACAATATTTTAAATTATCGGCGGCAGTATTAATACTATAAGTATTAAAAAAACTAAAAAAAAATAAAAAGCGAAAATAGAAAAATTGCAAAAATTAGCAATATTTTAACTTTATTACTATTAAAAATAAAAATCGTTTAAAAAAAGCACAATAATTTACAATATTTAATATTTTAAAAGCCTATTATTATATTAAAATTAAAAAAAGCAATAAATAAAAAATAGCATTTATTATAAAATATAGACTATATAAATTTTTAGTAATAGATTTTAGCTTTATTAATATATTAATAATATTTTAATTAATAATTATAAATATATTACGCAAATTTGTCGACAAATTTATAATAATATATTTAAACGATATTTTAATCTATTTAAAAACATTTAAAAAATACAAAAAATATATACAATAAATACTTTAAACGTTATAAAAAGCAAAGTTAAAAATATATTTAAAAAAAAATAAGTTTTATAAATAATAAATAAACTTTTTAAAATATATAATCTTTTTAAAAAAAGTATAAATTTAATAGTTTAAATTAAAAATAGTAAAAAACTAGCTTATATTAAAAAATATTAATAATATACGCTTATTTATAAAATTTATAAACTTTATATATATATTTATTAAAAATTTTAAAAAAATCGCGGCATTTTTTACAAACTTTACCAAAAAAAACAAACTTTTTTAATAAATAAAAAAAAAGCAAAAAGCGTTTAACATATTTAAAAATACAATTTTAAACAATCTAATACTTAAACTACCTAATTTAAATTAAAAAATATAAAATAAAAATCGACGTAAATAATTACGCTATAAAAAAACAGTTAATTTAACAAAATAAAAACGGCAAACTATATTTAATAGCATTTTTTTCGAAAAAGTTTTTAAAACCTAAATTAAACTATTAAATTTATAATAAAAAACTTATAACAATAATCAAAGCATTTAAATAATAAAAATATTATTTAAATAATATTATAATATTAATTAAAGTTTATTTAAACTATAAAAATTTTATAACGTTTATAACAATTAAAATATTAAATAAACGATAAATACAATAAGCAAAATTTTTATTACAGTTTAATTTTAAAATTATTTACGTTAAAAGCAAAAAAAACAATAAAACAAATATCTTTAGCCAAAAAAGCAACCATAAACAAAAAATACTATTAAAAAATCAGGTACTATTATATAAAAACATAAATAAAAGCTTATTTATAAACTTTATATAAATAAATTACAAAAAATAAAACTAAAAAATACAAAACGCACTATAAAAATTAAATAAACTAACTAGTTAATATTATAATAATAAATTATATATATTAGAAATATATTAATATAAATTAGTTAAAAAATATATAAATATTTATTTTTAAAACACTAAAAAATATTTAAAACATTTAGCAAATTATAAAAAAACTACGATTTTTTAAAAACATTAATAATAATAAAAAAAGTTATCGCAAAATACGATTTATGTAAAAAATCTAAACAATAAAACATAAACTATATAAAAATTTAATATTAATACTTATACTAAACCGAGCTTAAAAAACGATAACGTTTAATTATATAATTAAACTATTAAAATTAAAAAAACTTATAATAAAAATAAAGTTTAATTTTATTATAATTATAATAGACAAATTTACAAAATATGCCTATTTTATATTATATAAAAAAGCAAGCTTAGTAAAAAATTTAGCTTACGCAATAATAAAACATATTTTTAGTAAATATAAATATTTAAAAACAATTATTACCGATAGAAAAAAAATAATAATATTTAAGTTTTAGCAATTATTTACTAAAACTTTAAAAATTAAACATAAAATATTTATAATATATTATTTATAAATAAATAGCTAAATAAAAAAAATTAAATTAAACATTAAAACAATATTTACGTTATTATATTAATTAAAATTAAAATAATTAAGTAAAATTGTTATTAAACGCAAAACTAATATATAACAGTTTAATAAATAAAATAATAAAAATATTACTATATAAAACAAACTATAAATACGATATAAATATATAACAATACTATATTAATAATATTACCGCATTAGCTATAAAAATTTAAGCAAAAAAATTGCTAAAACTACAAAAATAACTACAAAAAAAACTTATATTTATTTAACAAAAAATAAAAAACTATTACGATAAAAACAAATTATTAAAGCTAATTTTCAAAAAAAAAAAAGGATAAAATCTATTTTTTAAAACGCAATATTTAAACAAAACGCAATAATAAAAAACTCGATTTTAAAAACATCGGACTTTTTAAAATTAAAAAAATAATATTATTAATAATATATAAATTAAAACTACCAAATATTATAGTTATTTAACCAATTTTTTATATATTATTATTAACTAAAACGCATTTAAACGTTGCGTTTAAAATTTAACTAAAAATAAACGAAAATAAAAATATTTACAAAGTAAAAAAAGTTTTAAATTTACGACAAAATAAAAAAAAGTTCGAATATTTTATTAAATAAAAAAGTTATATATACGCTAAAACTACGTAAAAACCTAAAAAACATTTTACAAACGTAAAAGATTTTATTAAAAATTTTTACCGATAACACTTTAATCGACCGAAACTAAAAAAAAAAGGTCGACTATAAAAATATTAAAATTGCTCCAGTTAAAAAAAGAAAAAGCCTTCTCGTTAGTTTTTTTTCCTTTTCGTTTTTTAGCATTTAGCTATTTTTTTTCTACCAAAATTACGATCTTACGTTTTTTAAAAAACTTTTTTTACTAACAAAAACGGCGAACGGTATATAATTTATTAAACATTTTTTTTTGCTTAGCTGCAAGTTTTTTTTAGCGCTTTAAAAAACTGTTTTTTAACGCGCAACGACGCTTAAAAAAACGTTTATATTTATTTATAATAGCTTTAAAAAAAATATCGGGATTTTAATAGCGTTATAACTACGCTAATACCGAGTATAAAAGTAATAGCTAGGGATTTTGTTAACTTAAAAACAAAAAACTTTAACCGTTAGGCAATAAATACAAAAAAAAACTTCGAAACCGTTTTAAAAAATAAATTTAGCATAAAGCTTATAGTCGATACGTTAATTAAGCCGGTAACGAAAGCTAAAAGTTTTACGTATACGACTAAACATAATAAAATAAAAAAATAAAAAAATACACTTATTTAAAAAAAAAAAAAAAAGCACAAAAACTATAAGTATATTTATTAAAACAACAAACTTAAAAAAAGAAAAATAATATTACGAACTAATAAAAAAACTAGGCCGCTTAAAGTATAACCTAGCAAAAAAAAAAAGCAAACCAAATCACGTAATATAGATTTAAAAGATTTAAAATCTAATAAATCTAATATAATAATTTAAAAAATCTAAAATCCAACAAATCTAGTATAAAAATTTAAAAGATCTAAAATTTAACAAATCTAATATAATAATCTAAAAAATCTAAGATTTAACAGATCTAAAAAAACATAAAAATAAGAGAATAGTATAAGAAAAAAAGGATTTCTTATATAGCTAGTTATTTACTTATTACTATTTAACTTATATCTATAGTTAGTTTTTAGAAATAACTATAGGAGAATATTCTTTACAAAACAGTTAATCTAAGATATTATTATTCTTATTGCCCGCAATACTATCCTTTGACGTATATTCTAAACATAAACATAAGAGTATCCTTGGTTATACTTTAAGCATCTATAACCCAGATACCACGAGAGCATATATAGTGTTGGACACTAGTGTACGCTTCGTAACAGAAAAGCAGTTATAAAAAACCGACGGCTAGCTTAAAATATTTTAAAGTTTTTATTTAAAATAAAAACACAATACAAAGTTTAATAATTAAAAGTAAACGTGTCTTATTAAAAAGGAAATTAATACTTTTATTAATATAAAAACTTATATAAATTTTATTTTTTTTAATATAGTTAATAAATTAAATATTAATGAAAATAAAATAAAATAACTTTATTTATTTACAACTTTCTATAAAAAATTATAAGTTATAACAGAAAAAAAGTTATACAAAAAATTTAAGCTTAATATTACAAAAATAACTTATTATAATATAATTTTAAAATAACTTATTATAATATAATTTTAAAATTATTTTAGTTATAAAAAATTAATTTAAAAGTAAATTAAAAAACTAGTTATTTTTAATAAAATGATTTTTTGATAAAAATTAAATTAAAAATGGGTTTAGTTTTTATAACGTTTTATAAATAAATAATACGCAAATTTAAATAGTTAAGCAAAATATTATATTTAATTTTATAGCACGTTATAAAAAAGTTTATAAACTTATTTAACGAAAAACATAATATAAAAATAAAGCTATTGAAATATAATGAATAAAATTATGCGATATTATTAAAAAAAAAATACTTAAAAACGTTTAGTTTTTATCGAATAAATCGAAAATAGTTGTTAAAATTATAAAAATCTTTTTAAAAAAAAAACTTTATAAAACATTTTATAAAGCATTTTTAATCGCTAATAGTTTATCCAAATTTATAAGTTTTAAAAAAACTAAAACAAAATATATATATATATATAAATTACCGATATTAAAACTTTTATTTAAAATAAATAATTCGCAAAAAGGTTTAAATAAAGCAAAATAAATAATAATATTTAATATATTTAATATATATAATTAAATTTGCATTTAAAAAAACGAATATAAATTAGTATTTATTAGATTATATAAACTATATAAGTTCTTAATGATATTTTAATTTATTTAAAAACATTTAAAAATATAAAATATATATATATATATATATATATATATATATATATAAATAATATTAAAAGCATTATAAAATGCTAAACTAAACTTGTTTTTAAAAAAAAGAAGTTTTATAAATGAAAAGTGGATTTTTTAAAATTTACGATTTTTGTTTAAAAAAAAAGTACAAATTTAAAAACTTAAACTATTAATAGTAAAAAATTAGCTTATATTAAAAAATATTAAAAACGTATAATTATTTGTATAATTTGCAAATTATATACGTTTATTTATTATAAATTTTAAAAAACCTGCGGCATTTTTTATAAATTTAACTAAAAAAAACACACTTTTTTAATAAATACTAAAAAAACCTAAAAAAACGTTCGGTATTTTTAAAAATAAAATTTTAAGCAATTTAATATTAAAATTGCTAAATTTTAATAAAAAATATAAAATAAAAATTAACGTAAACGACTATGTTATAAAAAAATAGTTAATTTAACAAAATAAAAATAGTAAATTATATTTAATAGTATTTTTTTCGAAAACGTTTTTAAAATTTAAATTTAACTTTTAAATTTATAACAAAAAACTAATAACAGTTAAAAATTTTTTAAAAATAAAAACATTATTTAAACAATATTATGGTATTAATAAAAGTTATAATAAAAAAAGTTAAGAAACAAAATAAACTAAAACTATTTAAAAAAAAAAAAAATTATATACGTGATACAGTGCGTCAATCATTAACATAAGGCAGACTAATAGACTTCTTCTAATTCACTGATTTCTACTTCAGACCATCATCACCACTGCCATCCCTTCGATCACCAATGAATTCCACATCCTCGGGGATGTGGGCTGGTACAGCTCAGCTATGTTCTTTCCACTCGCGGCCCTACAGTCCGTGTGGGGGAAGGCGTACAAGTACTTCCCCGTGAAGATCGTCTTCCTCACGGGCATCTCCATCTTCGAAGTGGACAGTCTGATTTGCGGTAAGCGCGCCCTAAACCCCAACTCCCAATACTTATGCGCAATCATGCTGATGGCGATGTGAAAGCACTTTCGCCAAACAGCGATGCTTTTATCACTGGACGGGCTGTCACGGGCGCAGGCTGCGCTGGTATCTTTGGAGGATGCTTTATCATCATTTCCCTGTCTTCGAAACCACGACTAAGACCAGCGATGACGAGTTCCCTCTCTGCCACTTTCGCCGTCGCCTCAGTAGTCGGACCATTGATTGGAGGCGCATTTACACAGCATATAACCTGGCGCTGGTGGTAGGGGGGACCTAATCGTATCACACGTAACATGCATAGATAGGCTGATCCTGACTAGCTTCTATATCAACCTACCTTTTGGAGGTGTCGCAGCACTAGCCATAATCTTAGGGTTTCACGCTCCAAAGGCTGCAGCGTCGACACCGGCGACTCTGAAGGAGAAACTTCTGCAGATGGACCTTCCTGGTGCTGTTTTCATTTCCGCCGCCATTATCTCCTTTACGCTTGCTTTGCGATGGGGTGGCGTAGAGCAGCCGTGGGGAGCCCCAGATGTCGTAGGCCTTTTAGTCGCGACACCGGTGTTTCTTATGGCATTCGGTATTGACCAATGGCTCCAAAAAGATAGGGCACTCATCGTGCCGGATTTTTTAAAGAATCGGGTCTTGCTCGTCGGTGCGGTTTTTGAGTTCTTGTAAGCAAGCCATCGTGTAGCTCGGAGCGAGAAAGCGGACTGACTCGATTTTCTAGCATCGCAGGCTGTTTCAATCTCGCTCTTTTCTGGCTTCCCATCTACTTCCAGGCGGAGCGAGGTGTCTCAGCCATCTCTTCTGGTGTCCGGCTCTTTCCAATCATTCTTAGCTTGACTATTACCCAGATTGTTGTCGCTGGTCTCATCACCGCCACCGGCATCCACAACCCATTTCTCATCCTGGGACCCGCCATCGCGGCTGTTGGGTCGGGCTTATTCACGCTGCTTGACGAGCAGACTAGTACAGTCCGATGGATTGGCTTTCAGATTGTACTTGGGGTTGGAGTTGGCCTTTGTCTCACCATTCCGCTTTTACTATCCCAAGTCGTGGTGAAGACGAAAGATGTATCGACAGCCACACCCTTCATTATTTGTTCGTTTCCCTTCCATTCCATCTCTCGGTTTTCAACATCCTGCTAATGCCATCATTAGTTTCGCAATCCCTAGGCAGCGCTTTCTTACTTCCCGTCGCACAATCAGTCTTTCAGAATGAGCTGTTACAGGCGCTCCGGCGATTTGTCCCTGATCTCGACCCACTAGTGGTTCTGTCTGCGGGTGCGAATAGTGAAGCAATTGCGAGTTTTCCCAAAGCAAGCCGAGGTATTATACAGAGTTACAACAGCGCATTGCAGTCTTCGTTCGTGATTGGTGTTCCATTTGCTGGTGTAGCGCTGTTGGTCAGTTTCTTTATGCCCTGGTTCAGATACCATAATGCATCGAAGCCAACCACCGAAACAGCACCGGGTCTGTCTGAGAAGGCGAATGCAGCTGAGGGCGGAAAGAGTGAAGGTAGCAATCAGACTGGCGAGTGAGGCGAGACTTATTTCAAAGTGCTGGAACATTAGCTATATTCAGAGCTGTAATTAATGATTTCCGTAAGAAAGACTTTGGTGTGGCAGAAGCTGCCTACCTACCTCCCATATTCTCGCATACGCAGCCTAATATATATTCCTTCTTGTTTCGTTGGGGGCACCTGCATGGCATGACGTTTCTTGGGACCTTTCGAGCATTTACCTCTGGAAATAATACGAACGGTAGATACTTTAATCACTTATGTATACACCTCCCTCACGGTGGCCAGCGACCACATTGTTCCCTCTCCCCGCACTTACACCCACCTCATACTTTTGCCATACATCTCCCATACATCCTACTCTAGGATTTACCACAATACACCACTCTCAATCAATATGGCATCCGATTCCTACCACCAGCGCCCTGCCGCTATGGAGAACCATGCAAGAAGCCCAAGGGACTCAGAATTGGAAAAAGTCTAAACCAACCATTCACGCTGTTTTAATTATACTAAAAGATCTCATAGCTACTCTCGAGCAATGGTGCCTGGCCCGGCCCTCCCTTCACAGACATATCCCAATGCCGCGGGATCTCTGACTACGCCGACGGCCTGCTAGTGAAAACCCTTGGCCAGCCCCCGCCCGGTATACAGGAGAAGACCTACCACATCCCCACGAGCGACTCGTCTTTTCACGTCAACCGCCCTGTTGACCTCACCTGCACCCAAATCCAGTCCGGGCCCGCTCATCGTGCTGTTCCACCCGGGAGGTTTTTTCCTCGGCAGCCCTGTCAAGCTTACGATGTACGCCCGGCCTCTGGCCAAGCTCTTCAACGCCTCTGTCCTGTGTCCGTCGTACCGGTTCGCGCCGGAACACCCATTTTCGACGGGCGTCGAGGACGCCTGGGCCGCGCTGCAGTGGGCCGCGAGCCACGCGTTGACGGACCTCGGCGCCGACCCGGCTAATAAGGGGTTCCTAGTCGGCGGGATCTCGAGCGGCGCCAACTTCGCCGTCGTGCTGACGCGGCGGGCCACGGAAACGGGTCTCCACCCGCCCGTCACGGGGACTTGGGCGCCGATCTTCATGGGCTTAAACGGGAGGGAAGCAGTACCGGACGGATACAAAGGTTTGTTGGTGAGCCACGAGCAGCATCGCGATGCGCTCGTCATTGATGAGGGCAAGGCGAAGACTATGTGGGAGTACTACAGACCTGACATTGCGTCGCCGCTGTTCAACCCGCTCGCTGCGCCGCTCGATGGCATTGGGGGGATGCCGAGGGTATTCCTGCAGGTTACAGGCCACGACTTGTTCCGTGACGACGGGCTCGTGCTCGTGTATGCGCTGCGGGATCGCGGGGTCGAGGTAAAGCTGGAGGTCTATCCGGGGGTGTGTCATTCCTTCTGGGTGTTCGCGCCGGGCTTGACGACTTCAAAAAAGTTCGTGCGTGACATAATCGAGGGGTTCGCTTGGTTGTTGGGGGTAGCAGAGGTTAAGGGTCTGGGGCAGGGTTGGGAGACGGCTATGGTTATGCCGGCTATCATGGCAGAAGATTATAGTTCAATGGCGTAAGATGGTATCGTGAAGGAAACCAGCGCCTGCTTAAGTAGTAACTAGTAACCGGTGCTATTTGCCCATGCGTTGGTGATTGACGCTGATAAGCCAGGCTTGATTCTAGTATCACAGCTCATCTATATATTCCTATCACTCAACCTCACCTGACTTCTCTACTTTGTGAGCTCATCAGTGCTTCTTCCACGCTGGTCTACATTCTGAAAAAGTTCCCCGAATCTCCCTTTTGAGTTGCGCCAAGATAGCAGCTTGAAGTCTCGAAACTTCGCTGTAAACTGTACATCAAATAGTGATGATCTGGTCTCGCTGGTCTCATAGGCCCGGGTGGAGTTTATAAATACGGCCTCCAACACCAACGCATTTCACCATTAGCATCGTATTTTGCACTGCAGAGCCCTAAAATAGCTCAAGGTATACTCTGTATCGAAATACCTCTAGTAAGCGCCGTGGCCGGTTTTATCTTGCTTCAGTTGTATCCCAACGGGAAGTTACCGGCTTCAATACTCACACCCCCAACGATCAATGGTCTCAGTGAGGTACTCCGCCCGAATTAGAAACTTGTGTCACCGCCCCCAACCCTCTGGCTCGGTCATTACATCAAAACGCAGGTTTCAACGCCGTTTATGTCAATATGTCATTAAAGAGAAACTCCCAGTGTTAGAGCGCTGAGTGGCTACACATGAGTCATAAGAGTTACATTTTACTTGACTTCAAGCTGACTCCATTGGCCCCTTGGGCATTCCCAAAACTGGCTATCAAACACAATAATATGAATTGAGGCATGGCTGGTTTTAACATGTTCGGGGAATATGACCTGAGTACAGTGACTCCAAAAAAAAACCGACGGAAATTTTTTTGAGCCTAAGAAAACTTACCTATTTCTAAATTAAATAACTCGCAATATATATATATATATATATTAAAAAAAAAATGAACACTATAAATACTTTTTAATTCTAAGCCTTTTTTTCGGTTTTATTTAGTAAACTTATAAATTTGTAAATAATAAGTATATTAAACATTCTTAGTTTAATTAATTTTACGGAAATAAATCGGAAAATTAATTAAATATTATTTTTCAATTTTACTTACATTTAGACAAAATTTATATTTATATTTATATTTTTATATTTTTATATTTTTGTATTTTTATAAGGTTATATTTTTATATTTTTATAGGGTTATATTTTTAAAAAACAATTACTTTACGAAACTATTTTTTAAAATTAATCGGAAGGAAAATAATTTAAAAAAAAAAAAAAAAATTTTTTGGTATTTTATATAAAAGGCTGATTTTTTAAACTTTGTTTATATATAACGTTATAGAATTATTTGGGTTTGAAATTGTTGATTGCGAGTTGAAAAAAACAATCCGTCAGTTTTTATTTGAACCCACTGTAATTTGAGTGATGAAGACGAAGACGTATTAATCCCAGTTCCTAGAACCCGCGGAGGTAACCTGGTGAGGAAGATATGCCTCGCTACACCGGATGTTCAAAACAACTCTCCTGATTTCGCACTCCTTTAAGGGGTCCATTGACTTCCCCGGTAACAGCACTATAATTAAGAATCACTCCAGATAACATCGATGTTCTTCTATGACGAATCAATCAACACCTTAATGCGCATTCTTTCTGTACAGAATTAAGATCCTCAATTTCATTCTAAACACTGACCAATAAATCATGTCTCACACCGTCTACTCCATAGAGGGTATCGAAGTTGCTATAGAACCCGGCTTGGAGGTCCAACGCGACTATACTCCACCTGAAGTCGTCCCTTCTATAGATGAGAAGTGCTCAGACATAAGATCGTTAGGACAGAAGCAACACCAATCGAAATGGATAATTAACTGGAACAGACGGTATGGCAGAATGCCCACCCATTGGGTCATTCTCGGCGTCTCTTTCTTTGCAGTCGGGATCACTATTGGTGCAGTCGCAATACCAACGTCAGAAAAGAATCGAGACGGGGGACCAGGTGGAATAACGATGACTACTACCAGTACCCAGCCAGCGAGCTCAGTCGCTAATGGGAGCGGTCGAGGCCAGTTTTCTATATCTTCATCGCCAGTCACATCAATCGGTCCAGGGGCCTCGGGAACGACATTCCCAACAAGACCTCAATTGACGATGATGACATCTGTAACGAAACTCTCAAGTTTGAGTTCACAGGCAAGTGTGGCATCAACAACAACAAGCGCACTAATGCAAGAAAATTTACAGGTACGACGATAAATCCAATCTCAACAATACTAGAAACTGAGAGTCTCGCCGTCAGGGTTGTAACCTTAATATTGACATAGATTTTAGATATTTACTGGGTCTATCGGCGCTACCCCCTTACCGGTGAGTTTGACCAACCATTTCAGTCCAGCTAGCCACCTTAATGTCCAATCAAGCCAGCGAAATATAAACTGATTAAACCATGATTTCAAAGATCAAGTATTCTGGCAATTCTGCTAGCCCATATAGCGTAGGTGGCATCATTTTAGTAAGTAATTGGAGAGCACAATAAACCTGATCTGGCTTGTAACTCACGTACTGAGTAGACAGCATTTTTGGAAGCACTTTTCTATTCCTGTGATCAACAAGAAAGCTCGTGTATAGGGGCTGCGCGTGATAAAGACAAAGGCCAGTTCAATAACGGCGATTGTAATAATCAATTGGGCAAGTGACGTCACAAACTAGTGGTATAATTCTATAAGAAAACGCTAATCTCTTTGGCTTATAAGAACAATGTCTTCAAATACTAATACAAGCCACTAAAACGGCTTTTAGCGGATAAAGGCATTCATATACAGTGTGGTTTCGAGTCTGAGATAGACACCGCTGCGAACTCAGGTTACCCAAAACAGAAAACCAGAAGTTTGACTAGCTAGCAAGATAATTCAATGTAGTAAGGTGGCGAAGACAACATCAACTGATACTCAAATAATACATGATCCTCGTCCAGACCAGCAAATATTTTATAAAGCCTCTCATTTCCTCCTGGTTCGGAAAAAAAAAAAGAATTCGCAAACACTGTAGATCAGGTCTTTATGGAATAGGTACTGTAGTCTACCTCGTTTAACGTAATTAAGGCGCCTCTCAGCACAGTCTACTACAAGAAGATTGCACGCTGGGAAGATACGCCTCAGCTTGATTTATGCGGTATTAAAAACAATTTTTCATCTATAAACTTTCAGCTTTGACTGTTGTTTCAGGGATTTAAGCTTCTTCATGCTATCACAGACGTGTATTATACTCTCGCAGGGAGACTTCTTGATTAAATAAAGCATCGAACACCATGCTTCTAGAGAGTATTTCTATAAGTAAAAATGGGATTAGTTTGAGCTACCTAGCTAAGAGTAGAGACCTATGATTTTAAACTAAATAAATCTTCGCAATAAGCTTAGCGATGTAGGAGGTTGAAACCACCGGTTTTCAAGCTCCCTTATCTAGATCCATACCCTAGCTAGTGAATCTCTCCGCGGCACTTACGAAATTTGCCTCGATCAAGCTCTATTAAAATGACGATAACTAGGGTGAGAAGGAGACTCCTAGTCGCGATTTATTACCACAAAATGGAACGGATGAGCTGGCTTGCGATGGCAAAACTCTCTGCTTCCATTCATAAACCGTGAGCCATGTTGCCTAAGCACTAGTATCCAGCGAAGCACTCCTAGAAGGCCCCCATTAATAGAATAAGCCTCTTTCCCCCCTCGCCACGCAAAATTATGCGCTGGATAATGGTCTAGCCCGTGAGGGAACGGACAGTATTCCAGTATTTGACGGACAAGGCCAGCCCCTATTTTAGATATGTGCTTTGGGCTTCGCTGGCCCGGTTCTAATGATGGATTGAACTTTGTGTGTCACTTGCTTTATAACAATGAAGATGGAATTTCGGACAAATGAGCTGGACGAGAAGTCGCAGATCGATTAATATGTAGATCTATAGGTTTAACTAATGGACTTTTATAAGGCAGCCGTGACTCTCCGACCGAGATCTATTCTACACGTGCGCGGCTTACATGATTTCGCAAGAAAAAAAAATCCTAAGCGGCGCGTCTCCTATTCACGAGGAGTGTTCATAGCAATCTCCATCCCCTTCTTGACGGACGGAAGTTCGCCGACCTTGTCGATCCAAGCCTTAACGGTCGGTGCGGCCGCGTAGTCAATGACGTCCTCGCCCATGGCGCCCACGATTGTCAGCTGCCAGGAGAAGAAAGCGACGTCGGCATACGTGAGCTTCCCGCCGACCAGGTACGGGATCTCGCCGTCACCCTTCTTCACGGCCGACAGCGCACTCTCGAGGACGCCCGTAACGCGCCTGATTTCCTTGACGTACCGCTCGACGGCGCTAGGCAGCTTCTCGGCGTGGTACTTAGAGAACCACTAGCACGGTCAATACTGTTAGTTATATCTTTCAAAGGAAACGCAAGGACAAAAGAACAAGGGAAGAGCGAGAGAGATGCCGAATGAGAAACGTACGACTGCCTGGCCGTAGTAAGGGCCCTGGCCAGAGACCTGGTAGTACAGCCATTGCTTGCACAGGTAGGCCTCCTTGGAGCCCTTGGGGAAGCTGATCCTGTTGTCCTTATCGTACGTCTCGATCAGGTACTCGATAATGGCACCTGACTCCCAGAGGGTCAGGTCCGTGTTAGGGTCGTAGATGGAGGGCAGGCGGCCGTTAGGGTTGACCGCGAGGTAATGAGGCTTCTTGACGTCGGCGATGGTGACGCCCGTGTCCTCCCATGCGAGACCAAGCTCCTGGAGAATCATGATGACCTTGGACGCGTTGGGACCAAAGGTGCCGTAGATCTTGATGGGCTTGAGAGACATGTTTACTGACTGGATCGTTGCCGAATAGGTGTAGTTCCGTTGACGGCGAGAGATGTTAATTCTTGTTGGATACTTTCACTTGCTGGCTGATGCTGATCAGAGCGGAAGAACAAGACTCATAACTACGTGATTCATGGCTCTATATGTACAGCCTCTGGAACTTGCTAGACTCCATCATCTTTCGGACCTTCCTACCCTTCCGAATTGTTATGGAGATCAAGTAGGTTTGTCATCCGCCGCTGAACAATGGTGTTTCGAGTCTCCAGACTCCCAAGGGCCAAGACGTGGTTTCACTAGCATTGTTCGGACCTTAGTCTCACAATGTCTCCGGCTGATTAACAATACCGCTCGGCTTCCCTCAACTCAGCGCAAGCACCTCTTATTTTAAGAATAAATTGGGGCAAATTTTCTTATCATTTGGGCGAATGGTGATTAATAATATAAGTCGGTGCTGCATCAGAGTCAGCTATGCGGTGTCACGTGGATAGCGAGCCAGCTTCTGTCAAAACCCAGCCATCAGGAACCCCAACCCTGGTCATTTACGGCGTCTGATCCCCGGCAGGCACTGGCCAGAATAAGCCTACCACACCCAGCATCCCCACCCTCTTAAATTACCAGTAAACAAACTTGTTAGCACTACACGTGTACAGCGCATGTTTGAAGAGCAATGGGGCCAAATAGGTAACTCTTTTCAATTGTAGTCTAGCGTGTATGTGGTCGAATACTCCCGCACACACGGTTTAATGATAATGTTAGGTACTCAACTATTAGCGACACGGGGTGTCGCAGGTGCCTTGATAAAACCGCGTCTTATAATACAGCCTACACCCGCAGAACTTTGGTCAAAGTTCTTGTCACATCACGGTGATAGATACACCATTTACACTGCCTCTCAAAATTAGCTCACAAGATATCATGGATCCTGCAATCAACTAGCGAATACTGTTCCTGGCGGCTGTCATCTTCTATGCCCTTGTGGTCTTCTATCGTCTCTTTTCTTCACCCATTAGCACGTGTTCCACGCCCTAGACTAGCAGCTATCTCGCGTTGGTATGAAGCTTATTACGATGTCGTTTGTGGCGGGCGGTATACCCAGAAAACCGCCGAGCTGCACAGAATCTTTGGTACAGCATCATTTGAGTGATCAAAGTTATTTCTGGCTCTGTCATGAAATAGGTCCCATCATTTGTATAGTCCGCACGAGCTCTATGTCGCCGATCCTGCATTTTTGGACATTCTTTACCGCACACATGGGCGTCGGTATAAATATGATTGGACTTACGGCGCTTTTGGAGCCAAAGGATCTACGGCCTTCGGCTCGAGTATAGAATCGTCTCTCCTGTTACTTCCTAGTTCCCAGTAGACTCACTGAATTGTTCACAGGTCATGATGCTCATAAGGCACCCCACCGAGCAATAGCACCACGTGTATCTAAGACGACTGTCGTCTTTCGCATAGATGTTGTGTCGCGCAATGTCCATCAGCTCACCCAAGCGCATCTCCAAGCTCACTGGTAACACATTCGATTTCGGCGCGACTATCAGCTCCTTTACGCTATATGTCGCAAATGAATTCATCATCGGAAAAGCCTACACCGAGATTAGTCTAGAGAACTTTGGTGTTGGACTGTCTATCGCGTCATCGGGTGCTGGCCCTTTCTGGCACATAACGAAGCGAAATGTGCCTTACCTGATGATAAAGTTGGTGAAATATTGGTACACGAGACTCTTCGCTCAAATCTACCTGCTGCTGATGAGTCCTTTGAATGCATTCTCGAAGCAGTGCTACCGTAACCGGGGCAGACTATGAGACTACAGCCAACACCCTGCAACTTATTCTCTATCACGTGTATACAAACAATAAGATCTTCGACGCCTTAGAGAGTTAGCTCCAGTTGTTGCGAAACGAAGTCATCTTAACGAACTTGAGCGATTACCGTATCTCACCGGTGTTCTCAAGGAAGGTCTTCGGCTCAACCCTGGGATTGCCAGTCGCGCAGCAGGTGCAACTGATCCAGACATAATATTCTATTCTGACTGGCGTATTCCCGCTGGTACGCCAGTCAGAATGATTACAATATTACTGCATACCGGTAAGAAGCTATATCCAGACCCCATGAGCTTCCAACCGGAACGATGGTTGAATTCTACAGCCCGTCGGCGCGCTGATGTCCCCTTTGCCCCCTTCTCCCCAAGCACAAGAGTATGACTCGGCTTACAGTTAGTTCATACTTTTTGCTGGTGATCCTCCTTCCTCAATCCTTATTGTTGCCCGATACCCTATAGCCATTGACATGCAGTGCTACACAGCTTGGCCTGGGCTAAAATGTACATGCTTCTGTCCTCATTAACCCGCTCGTTCAATTTTACATTTGAGCGTGCTCAATCCGATGATTTCGAGCTGGAGAGAGATGACTTTACAGTTGGCTCAAGGGCCGTGTGCCAATTGGTAGCCCGTGCTGTACCGATGCAAGATAACATATGCTAAGTCAAGACATTGTGTTTCCGGGTCAAGCAGAGACTTCACGCATATGCCTCCCCCTTGCCCTCTCTCTCGTGTAATAAAGGTAATATCCTTGTGTGGGTGGATGTGAGAATTTTGCGACAATGTTATACATTGATGTCATGTGTCTATGGCCCTGGCGCTCCGCCCCTCGACCTACGCATGTCTTTTATATACTACATTTATTTCTCTTGGTTTGTAACGTGGGTGGTAATGAATGGGTCCAAAGCCTTACCCATAAATACGTACATAGTACATAACATAACTACTATCGTTATTTTGGAGTCTCATGGATGGTCGTATCCAATGATCCCAGCTGGCCCGGTTAGTTTCCTGTTAGCCGACGTGCAGTATGTAAGAACATTGTTCTGTGGGCATCCAAGTTTCCCTGTCAGGGCACCTATTGGACCGATACAGTCCTTCAGCTATTAACACTTGCAGCTAACATTTTAAGGATCCCTCTCCATAAATATAATCTAGACTAATACACCCTTTTAATAGGTAAGCCACTTGATCACCCAATTGAGCAAAATGATCCTCCTAGTACGGTTTCACAGGCTCCCTCCACTTATAATCACTCAATCTCACATTAATTACCTACTATCAGATTGTACCACTGCGCCAAATGACCATTATTATTTAACCCAATTATTGACATATATCTGGCACCTACGGGCGCCCTTCTCATTAAGTGTGCAAAAATTTAAACTTCAAATCTCTAGAACTTTCCAGTACAAGTCATAGTATGGCTACACTAGTGTGGCTAGCAATACCTATAGGTGGCAGCGCAGGAGGAAGCGAGGATGGGGTGTCCGTGGCTGACGCTACGTGCTCGGAGGAGCTACTGCAGTATGTCAACTTTTAACAGCTGTCTTCGACCTACAGATCCGGTATACAGCAATTGCATGAAGGAGTAGCTAAAAGCTCCATTTACCTTACTTCCCTACATAAACTACAGATTTTATAAGAATGCAGACCTAGGTGTGGATCCCAGTGAAAGGAGCCTACTGAAAGGACCTTTGCGCACGGAGCCGTTCAAAGGACCCCTTTCAGGCCAGATTCACAAAGCCGTAAATTGGCTTAAATACACGTAGATAGCCAAAATAGCCAGTTAGCCTTCCTTTTGGAGAATAGACGAACATAGACCTTCAGAATAGACCCTGGCCATCAGGTAACTGGTTCCATAGAGGGTCCGTGTTGGAGGCACACCAGATAAATCGGAACCCTATTATGACAGACCTTGGGCTATTTCTAATTTCCATAACGGCAATATATATAGACTTAGGACTCTAGGAGGAATATAGCTACCTAGCAAGTATAGCGGGAGTAACCTATTCCTAGCGTACAGTGATGACGACTATCTAGTCAGGAGCCTCTGGTACGCTAGCAAAACGATGTTAGAGAGGGGCCGCCAGAGACTCCAGGAACTGTTGGATTAGCAGGCTCACGATAAAAATATAAAAATATAGCTAAAGTGGTTTGGGTTTTTATCGTGAGCCTGTTAATCCAACAGTTCCTGGAGTCTCTGGCGGCCCCTCTCTAACATCGTTTTGCTAGCGTACTAGAGGCTCTTGACTAGATAGTCGTCATCACTGTACGCTGGGAATAGGTTGCTCCCGCTGTTAGGTACTTTCTAATCTATGAAACTGTTTCCTAGTATAACTGCATCGTGACAATATAAAAACCATTTGTTTTATACTCTGCGTGACATTATCGTACAAAATGCATATGCTCCAACATTGTAGGCAACTTCTCTTTTCAACTATGTTAGTTCTAGTCACTAGGATCAATAAGCATCCCTTCGATTCCTCGGGTAAAACCCCATTTGAATCATTCATATAGCCATCGTTATTGAGTTCATAGATTGCGCTATAAGCTAGCCAGCTAGTTAGCTTAGTAATCTGTTGTGATTCAATATCTCTAAAATAAACAATAGCTGCTAGTGAATGTGAACCCGATATGTGCTTCCGTCTAGGCCAAAGCCTTCCTCCATCTCAGGAAACTTTGGACACCCAATAAAGCAAGAATCATCATTGCAAGAATCCCCTTGAAGAATTCTCTCGACTTCATGGAGATCGTTCTTCATACAGTGCCGGATTCTCTCCAAGGGAGCAAAAAAAAGGCGAACCGCTTTCTCTGCTCGCATTACCGCTATCCGAAGCCGAATTTTTTTATCCAAACTAAGTGGCATCGTTTCGAGCGAATAGTAGTAATTCTGCGATGGTCCAGTCTTCAGGAAAACCTTCTTAAATGACATCCAATTCCCTCTACACATCTGTTTTTCAAAGCCTTCCATCAAACAGACCAAGCTGTTATCCACGTCCCACAGTTCGATCTCAGACATATATCGGTCCAACTCGTCCTTTCCTGAAGTGATCTCCCATTCGAAAAAGCCATCCACAACCCTTGGCTTCAGGCGCGCCTCAATGCAAGATAAGAACGCGTTCTCGAAACTTGAACATGAGCCAGCGTCTTTCTTGACAAGACCGTAGTAGGCCGGAAGCATATCCCATCCCGTCGTTGCGCACGGGAATAAACCCCTCATTGAGCGAGTATTGTAGGCTGTGAAAGCATCATCTAGAAGTATTCGAGACTTGTTGATGGTGGCACACAAACTTTCAATGTATCTATCCGAGCCGCCATCGTTAGTTATTTCGAAGACCAAAGATCGACAAGCGCCCACTACTCTGTAATTTATTAACTCCGAGGATGCTTTCGTCCGGCCTAAGAATCAAGTACAACAGCGCATAGGAGCTAGAAACAAGCATAAATATATGGTCACGTTCTGGTATGACTGTGGAATCAAGGCAATGATGCGACGCTAAAAATATGCTAGCCTTTGGCCCACCTATCCGGAAGACTCTCCAAGTTCTTAGAGTCCCCGACCGGGATCCTGGCCACCCCCCCCTTCTTTGGCCACTTATTAATAACGTTAATAACAAAACAACAAAAATAGTTAAAAATAAGCAGTTTAAAGATTTATATAATGCTATTTATTAAATACTTATAATATTAAGATTTAAAGCTAGTTTTGCACTTAATTATATATATATTTAATTTATAAAAACTATAAAACTTTTTAAAACTTTTTATTTTATAAATTTATAAATATTTAAGTAATTTGCTTTATATTTTAACATTATTATATATAACTTAAATATTATTTAAAACTATAAATAATATAGCTTTTTATTTTATAATACTATTAATATTAAATAATTTATATATTTTATAATATTTATAAAAATTTAAAATAAAACTATTAAAAATAGCATTTATTGATAAAATTACATAAAATTAATAATTTATAAAATAAACAATATATAAATCTTAAAACCTTTTATTTTTAACTATTTTTGTTGTTTTGTTATTAATGTTATTAATAAGTGGCCAAGGAAGGGGGGGTGGCCAGGATCCCGGTCGGGGACTCTACTTCCCCAACCATAACGGGCTGCGAAGGAATTGCACACAGATGAGTTAGATAGATAGACAATGCTCCGCTATCCGAATGAACGGCCACATCCTGATCCCATGGTCTATAGCTCCAAATATCGTCCAACCACGTTTCCCATATTTTGTTAGCTGGAAACCCTTTTTGGGGATATTCGGGGGCGAAGAGGTTGTAGTTCGCAGGGTTTCTGTATTCTTTAAGCAAGAATTCCTCAACCAGGTCTCTCATTTCGTCTCTGTCGAGGTCGTCAGTGACGAAGATGGATTGCCAGGATTCATCTGATGCCCACGGCGGTGTCCACGTAGGTGAAGTGGTAAGTGCAGACAATGTGCAAGCATGCAGAAGAAGATGGGTCCTCTGGAGCTTGATAACGAGGTGGGCCAAGAGCCCAACGAAAACATGCTGGACTGACAAAGAATAGTCGGACTGCCACCCTGACACTCCCCCGTGTTCTCTGTGAATGAGCCCAAGGATACCGAAGAATCGATCCCGTAGATCTGTCGCGCGCGACTTCGAGGTTACTGCCAAGACTTCATAGAGGTCCCCGACCTGGATTGATTTCTGCGTCATGTATTGAAGCCACGGTGCGGCGGATGCGTTCCAGTTCCATTCTGAGTGTGCCACGGCCTTCAGTCGTGAAGCAGTTGCCCTATCTGTGGAATATTCCACATCGCCGATACGCATAACAGCTCTTTTGGAAGTGACTAGCTCCTGAATAACCCAAACACGGCTGAAGTATCTTCTCCGCAGGAGGGCTTGCATTGCGTGCCCAGTCAGCTCTATGTCGCCGAGATATTTTTCTTTCGGCGAGGATGAGTACTGAGCTAGTTCTTCAAGCTCGCGGCGACGGGGGAAGCGCCCTGGAAGCGGAGACGCAACATCTGGTCCAAGGTAGACAATGACCCGAGAGCATTCCTCATAGATCTGCGTCATTTTGGCGACCTGCTGCCCTCGCTCTTTAGGATTACTCTGATTGATACAGAGAGCGTCTATCCAGACCATTCGAATGCCTCTCCAAGGGCGTATAAACCGAAGCATATTCCAGCAATTCTTTGTCTGGAGCAAAATGTCCCAGTACGGGCCTACAAACACAGGCCGAGAGGGGGTGTTGTCCCCATCCTCTCCACCCCAAGTATACGATACTGTTTCAAACTCAGGACAGCTTGTGTGCTTGTATGTCTCCAAGTCCAGATGCACGGGATAATCGTCCTGCTCCGGTGCCGAGAGACAGGCTAGTCTGAATTCATCTTGGCCAAGAGTCTCTCCATATACTGGGGACTTATGCGTATCTGGGGGCCCGTGCGGCTCAGGCTGAAGTTCCGGATTTTCTGGATCAGGAGATGGCGACAAGCCATACTTCTCTAATCTGGTGTAAGGGACAGATGGCGGCCACCACAAATTGAGCCGTCCTGACGGCTCATTTGGGGGCAGGAAACCGAAAACATTCGCGGAAAGCAGACTGCTTGCTAAATCCTTCGAAGTGCAACTACTGCTGCATGTCCTGCAATATGGATAGTCTTGTTTGATATAAATAGAAGGTTCATTGCAGGAAGGCCTGTGCCAGCGGCTCATGGTTGATATTAATGAATATTCTTGTGGTATAAAATGATCCGATGTTATTTATGTTTTTAAAGGAGAGTAGAAGGGGTCAGCCTGAGATGAACAAGAAATAGATAACAATTACAAGTCAGAAGCCGGCCGGTTTTTAACGAAGGCGTTGACTTAGACATGAGCCACTAATTACCCCGCAGCTACTGCTAAGAGGTAATTTTACGCATCAGTCTAAGGCTACGTTTGCGGTGGACGCCGCACCCTTGGGTCCGACAAGTTAATATCCGCATCCACGAAATATCACTGGTATGAGGAAGGATGAGATATGCTATAAATGACCCTCGCACCTGTGAATCTGATGGCGTAAAGGGATTATTCAACGCCTTCTAAGTTAGTTAAACGCGACTCTCCTTGTCGCGGCGCAGTGCTATAAGCTCGTCGCCTCTTTCCACATGGATGGCACCAATGGTGACAAGCAGGTTATCCGATACCTCTGATTGCTTGCACAGTCGATCATGTTTGTCCTCATCTCGGCGCCTCTTAGCCGGCGGGCGTTGTGGTCCGACAGATTCTGATTCTGGCCAGTCAACTCCGGAATCAATTAGACTGCATTTTCGTTCACTTACTCTTCGCAAATATCGGCATCGCAGCCAATGCTGTAGCCATTTCGCTGGTTCAGCGTTGTGGGCCGCGTAAGGTCGCCTCGAAGCCTGCTATAGTCGGGTAGATGGCGGTCCACGTCCTCCAAAGGATTAGCTATGGATGGTGACTGACAACGAGTGAGTTGTAAAAGGAATTTGACTGCCTAAAGCAACAATCTTGAATCTATATACAATTTCATCCTTAGGCATGTGCTAATATCTAGCCTAACATTGATGTCGGAGAATTAAACTCGAAAACTAATTTTAACCAGCTCTCATAGTAGCACCACTTAGTTTTATACTTTGAGGAAATTTCAAAGCATTTTAGAATACTGATTTTAATTCAATCAAGTTATATTAACTAACTTAATTATGAAATAACATCGTCTTACCGATGTGTCTGACGTTACGAAAATTACCCTTCATCAATTATCTTGTTTGAGTTTTGTGAATGGAGGGCCACGTACAAATTTTCTTGTTATAAGGCTACGACTATAGTATCCCATATTCAACAGTAAGTTCGTGTATCGTTTCAATAAATCTTTTAGAAAGGGGTTCTTTAATAGCTTGCGCATAAAGATCGTGCACTTTGTCATCCGGGCGCTTATAGCGTGGCTGGGGTTTGTCACTACACATTTCCATCTGCAGCGCATTAAGTATGACGTGGTGTCATGGATAGGTTTTCTAACAAAAGATGATAATTCTTTATGCTTGAACTGGTAATAATTTGACAGAAAGTGGCCTTACGCGAACGTATCTAGGGCTTCGGATGAAAGCCCCTTAAATGACTGAGGAAATGGAATGTATGAAAGCTGCAAGGTTATCGCACGGTCCATGCCTATTGGTGGACAAGCTCATTAGCCCAGAAATGTATTGTCTTAAATCGGGCCACATCCTGCACCCCTCTCCACACCACCGCCATTTTCTGGTGGATTCCGGGTCTCGCCTTTGAATATAACATCGAGTTGATTTCTTTGAATAGCTCCAAATTTTGTTAGAAGTGAGAGGGAGTCTCAAAGTCAGATGGCTAATAACATGAATATGATTTCCGAGGTTCTTCTCGATGACTGTCTATCCGAAGCTCAGCAGTGCTGTTCTAATCAAAGCACCGTTGATATCCTGGAGTATCGAGAACATGAGGGACCGAGTAAGTTACTTTTGCCCTCTTCTAGCGCAGGTTATCTCCTATAAATTGACTAACCCTGCCATACAGTCTGGGTGCACTGCACTGATCTAGGGGCCTACCTCAGAGCAGTTCAAGGAGGAAACAAAGGTGATATACCGTCTACAGGTAGCCATACAAATTTGAGCAGGGGCGGTAGAGCAGAGCATTGTCAATTGCGAATCTTGTGAGTCTAAAAGCTTTGCACGACATCGTTACAGATGACTAGAACAGTACGGCCAGCTTTATATCTGCAACAATCGGCGACAATGAACTTCATACGCACGTAAACCCGAATATTCTCAGAGTGCTAAATCAAAAAGGCAATTTATCAGCAAGGTTCATAGTTGATCTATACCAAGCTGAAGATTGGACTGTTTTTCCTTCGTCATTATCATTTTCAAAACATACGGGTTTACCCAACAGATTGAGTATGCTTGGCTTTCCACGCCTGCGAAATTAATAGTCATGTTAACTGACGAAAAGATCTTCAATACGGATTTTGGAACTGGGATAATCATGCCACGCACTCGTTTGTCCAGCTTGTTGTGGAGCCAAACACCCAAACATACTACCTCGTCAACTTCAGCCGAGATCTGAAAGACTCCATAGAGAGATCCCTGAAATTCTATTCGGGGTCTACAGCTGGCTCTTTGTTCGTTGATACAGTGATACTAAACCACCTTTTAGGCTCATACCGTGGAGGCCTCGTCACTCAGAGAACGATACTTCGACGTATCGTAAGTAGACAAACCAAGTTTCGAAGTCAAGAGCTAATACCAGTTCTAGGAGCAAAGGGAAGATGGCTCAGCTGTCCAGAGCCAGGTCAAAGAGTTACATGGCTTATGTACGCGGTGGCATACAATGCTTAAAGATTTTACGGATCTCAAAGAACATATGGGACAGCTCAAGACCTTTGCTAAGCGAATAAATACAATGTCCTCTAATCACGAAGCAATCAATCACGGCGAATTACAAATCATCGACGACTCACTGGCGTATTTAGAGAACTGCTGCAACTTTTGGGTGAGCTGGGCGAGGACGTATCTAGAGCGTACCAACATTTGCATCAATCTAGTAAGGTCTATTGCATTATTCAAACAATCAAGGCTAATATTTAAATCTAGGCACATCATCTTGAGAGCCAAGAAATAGCATTGCAGGCGCGAAGCGAAGGGATATCGATGTTTACACTCGCCATTGTAACTGTTGTGTTCCTGCCGGGCACTTTCGTTGCTGTGAGTGTCATTTCGACTGTTATTATTTGTCAATACTCAGTCTAATCATTTTTATATACAATAGTCAATTCTCAGCACGACCTTCTTCAATTTTGATGGAGTAGCTTTCACAGTCTCAAGCCTTTGGTGGATTCTCCCAGTCATAACAATACCGCTTACCCTAATTGTCCTGCTCCTGTGGTACATGTGGTCCAGGGCACGGTTGAATAAGAAGCGAAGTCAGCTTGGGGAGAGACTGCCAGAGCGGAGGCTACCCCGATCATATCAGCCTCAACCGCTTCGTGCTATCGTACACTAGCCTAGACTTTTCAATGTTAGTTTAGATGAATGAAAACCTTCTTCCATAATGACAAGTGGGGTATTGACAATGCATAGCCCTTCCTATCTTCGTGCTAAAGGACGAAATGCCACTGACTATGGTAGTGAACGCTGGTCTGTGAGATAGGCATTAGAGGAGGTATCGGCGCACCCTAACATACTCCAACCACAGTCACCGACAAGATCTCGAAATATTCCCACCTGTGCTGGGCCAGACACGTGCCTAAAACTAAGCACCCTTACTTAGTTGCTTGTATCTGCTTTACTTAATATGTAGTCTTGCTCAAATGATTGAAACATACTTCGCTCTCTCTTTTTCCCTAATGCCTTGGCGCGAAACTCTTAAGTTGCAAAGGGGACAATTACTTTGTTGAAAAACATGACGCTTTGAGAAATTGTACATGAATAATGCCTGTCTAGACGTCTCTAGTATACTTAAGCCTGCGAAATTTTTGACAAAGACCTTTCATCCAAATTTCTTTTCTTCATATCTTGACTTCGTACACCATACTTACTCACAAAAAAGGGAGCTGTAGACTCGGGCTTAGCTACTGCTTAACCAAAATTCGAGAAAGTGCTTGCAAAGTGAGTATCTGAGGAGTAAGCAAAGAAAATGATGTCAAATATGGCCCAACTGGTGCCAAGCTTCACTACTGTGGACTCTTTGATACACGGTTCTGGTGAAACCAGTGCTCCTCAGTCTACATCGGCGGCTCATTCTTTGGATTTAGCGCCTTCGGCTTGTAATGGGGAAACCGACCAAATAGGTCCTGACAGCATAGTGGTCCAGACCACAATCGATGAAACAAACACCAGCCTTGAACCATCACTCGCCGCCCCCAAGCCCACATGTCGCGCCAGGGGCTGCAGAAACGTGGCATTTGGAAGGTTTGCTAGATGTAGGCTTCACCAGGTGGCATACAACCATCGCCAATCATACATTTCAAGAAAAAAACGTTTAGGGTTGTGTACTCGTTGCGGAAAGCAACCGGCTGCTGTTAACCACTATTTATGTGTCCCTTGCAGCGCAGAAGGCGGGGTGTACTTATTCGATCGCTTGCAGTAATCCTCTCGATGGCGTCAGGTATTGCCGCGAACACCTTGATCATGCCAACAAAAGAAACGCTGCCTCAAGAAAGAGGAAACGGCAAGCACGCCTGTGTGTGCAATGTCCCAAAGCATCTAATATGAATTATTGCTGTGCTGACTGCAGGGAGGAACGCCGTGAGCAACAGAAGCGTCGGAGGAAACGAGAGACTCTGGCGCAGAATAAACTTGGGAACTCAGAAGGATGTGGTGCCGTTTCAGGCGATACCTGCTGCCCAGCTAGTACAAGCGTTCCTGTTTCTATGCTGACAGATTAGAGAGTATTTTGTTGCTTCGGGTTTCAGCCTTGGGTCTCGCATACTATGAAGGCTGGTAACCGATTTAACAAGCTTTGGTCACAGGGTTTGCCTGGCCGGTAGGTTGATTATCAGGCAGCCCTTGGTGTGTAGACTAAATGAGCCAAGATAAGCGTAAAGGTGGCAGTATATGACGTAGCCAGCGGAAGGCCTTTTGCCTCTTAAGTTAATCTTCCTTCTGGATGAAATGTATTAATAAATGGTTGATTTAAATGCACGCTAGTGTAGGGCTTACACGCACATCGATGCTTAAATACTATAAAATACGACAATCATTGTGTTCCTGTAAACGACATATCGTTCTAAATTTAACTATGAACCAGTGCCGAATGGAATGGATTGACAAGTCCTAGGATCCTAGTACACCTCCCTAAGTACCTAGTAGCTTTTGGTATCGGATTTAGGACTATCTTATACTACTCATGATTGCATTTGGAGCGAGGTACTCTTGTAAGGTCTTTGCTAGGAACAGCACTATCTATATAAAGACTCTTGACATTAGTCACAGTATTAGATCTCTATGTGTTCTGCAACATTAATATCATCTACAATCCCTATACCTTTAAAAGAGAATATGCCAATCGCAGACCCTCCGCTTAAGGTTCTTCAGTAACCTAGTTTAGATCTTAAAATGAGAAATTCTGTACCTATATTTATAAGACTAGGCGAGACCACAGCCGGACAGTTCTATTCCATGTATATTCCCTTGAATTTTGTAGACGGTGCTCCTTGAGTACATATACATCATTAATGGAAGTAAGGAATTAGGCATATCCTCTGCTCAAGTGGTCTGTGCGCTTGAGGTCAGTCGCACAATAGGGCACAAAGTACATAACTAGATCGTTCACTACGCTAAGCTCAAATAGCTGAAGCACTACCTGATTAAGAGAAGCGGGTTATGTGTCTAGACTAACAAGACGGTAGCAATGGAAATATTTGTTGGTCGAACAAAGGGGGCTCCTAATGTTGCCTAACATGAAGCATCATGTCCATACATCCGAGTACATATATAACACCTTACACCTGTGATAATGCGTACAAGCAATTTTAAACAATACTCCAACACTTTGTTATTCCATTTGAGTTCTTACCAAAGGCCAAACCAGTTATTTAGTTTCATTTCTCCTATTCCACATCCCAACTCAAGAGCACAAAACACATCGCTCTTGTGTGTCTCATCCCATCCTCGGCCGACCTTCAGCTGCCTCTCGAATATCACAATACAAACCACTGAGATGTCTTCCTCGCTGGTTCAACGGCCTTCTAAGTCTTCAACGCGCCGCCTTGTTGACTTCTACGACCCTTCAACCAAAGATGCCGATGCGGAGGGGCGCACACTAGACGGAATCCTAGGGTGGGACGACGACCTCCTCGAGGCTCACCACAGCTACATCCAGACCATCTTCCCTCTACCCGAGGCATCAGGATTCGGCCACTCCGCCCCCATCATAGACGAAGAGACTATGTTGATCTTCCGAAACTCGCCCGAACTCAAGAGCAGTCTTCTTCGCGCGCTGGAGCGCATGCTCGCCTTCTACGGGTTCAACCTCGAAGTCAGGGACCCATCGGGCAGCACCAATGCACCCCAGGTCACTATATCACCGAAGGAGAACACCGAGGAAAACTTTGCGCGCTGGCTTAGGCGCATTGACCACAATCATCTGCGTATCACCCGCATCATTCGGAGCCTGCGAGTTCTCGGCCTCGAAGACGCGGCAAGGGCTTTCTTCGAGGCGTTGATTGATGTCATCAGGACCTATGGTCGGGTTGGGTCTAGCAGCATCGGTTTCTGGACGCGCGCTTTGAACGCGCCCCTGCGGCAGGCGCCCGATGGCACGGTGGTTGCGTGGCTTGAGAAATATTGAGGAAGGCATCCGTAAGAGTAGAGTGGTGAAGAGGCACAGGTGTGCTCAAGGGTTAAAAGATGTGTCTAGGGGTGCTAAGGGCTAATAACTGTGATGGACTCATGAATCTCGTGGTTTAGCTCGTCCTTTATGAGTTTAAGGGTCATGAAAGAAAGGGGTAATACCGCTTCGACATGCATGCAATTACAGGATAGCATCTAGACTAATGCGGCACCCCCAAAATCCACAGACACACTATTTTCATCTATGCAATCATATTGAAGTCAGCCGTACTCATTATATTATCTAGAACGTTATTATCCAAACCGAGGAGAGTGCTTCGAGAATTGACAGTTGACACATGCGTAGGTAAAGTTGTTTAGTGCACTTAAACCCTTGAATTAGTCCGACTGCCTGTTACCCATGTTTCTTCTATATTGGCCTTTTCGTTGTAGATGTCAAGGACAATGATTACCGCTCTCTAATGTAAAATGAGACGCTGCTCTTAAATTTACACCCTTTCCGAAAACCATACCGGAGTCATGTATTCAGTGACTAAGATTGTTGGAAATGACGTCTGCATGTTCTTCAGTAATTATCTCTGCGAGGGTAACATTCGGCACTTCCGCTCCAGGTGGTCAGCTCGTCTACCTGCGTGGCGAGAGAATACTAAATATTCTTTTCCAAAGACTATACTTGCCGGTAAGTATAGATTCTCGGCTACTAACAATCATAAGCTTCTTCTTAGAAAGATGAATAAAGATACGTATAATTGCCTTTTGTCGATATGAGATTATACACCGTTATTATTATGTATGCGAATTGTATTTATGAACCGTTTAATGATGATCAGCTGCTTCTCATTTCATACTGCGGTATAGGGCTTAGTGAACGCCCTACTATCCAGAGTCCCCTTGTTCGTTTTAGCATATTGTAACTATGAAGGTACAATAATCAACCTTTATCAACACTACCAAATATATCACTTATCATAGGATCGTTACTTCATCCCTGGGTACAAATTATGGAGGGAAAAGATTAGCTTCAGTGACTTATCAAGGCTGCCTATATCGGGCAAAAATGAAATCATGTCTAATGTTATACGCAGTGGAGATATGAGCTTTAGGATTAGAACGAGGCAACCGTACAGAGACAGTGATTAAGCTAGAGCTGATAGCACCTCGTAGTTGATAATGTTCTAACCTAGGGTACCGTGTCCAAGACATGGTCAGTTTATAAATCACGGCTCAGCGTTATGATTCAGTACTTGCCCGGTGCTGCCGGCCGACCGACCGATGGCTTGTCCACGCCGGACGGGGTGGAGCAACATAAGTGGTGTCATCGGTCTCAGTCCCCACGAGTGAATGTCTTGAAGCTAACAGGCTCGGCTGTTGATTTTGTTGACGTGGCGACCTTGGAGATAGCAAGTAAATGCGCAAGAACAGTTCGGAAAATGCAGGCGAGCATGAAAAAGTACGAGAGATAGAAATATACACAAGGAGAACATAAAGGATGTCGAGAAAAGCTGCCCCACTATAAAAGTCCAAGGCTCCAAAGCAGGCATGCACTGCTAGCCAACATATTTTTTAATGTTGAAAAAAGTACCTACAAAAGAGAGACGGTAGACGGTTTAATCGACGGTGCGTTTTCGAGCAAACGTAAGGCCAAGACCAAAAACGGCTTTCAGTATTAGGTCGATCAAACTGGCCAAAAGCTTTCTATTGTAAGAGAGCCGTCAGTCACGTGAAAAGGCGCTTCCCACCCCACCCTACGCAGTCCCTAAGAGGTATGTACTAATCTTCTGGTAATATGTAAGTCTCCGTACCTTAGATGTAACGCAGCATTATATATGATTTATGAAAGCTACCAAAATCCGCCTTTACGTTTCAGAAGAATGGAAAACTTTACATGCAAGCTTCAAAGGCTTGACGTTTCCAGATCCATACCAGCAACCTTCATCTTACCAAAAGTCATTTAAATTACCTACGGGAAATGATAGAAGAGATAGTCATATACAGATTCCCAACTGATTGTATAGTCGTCAAGGTAGACCCCATTGATTCGTAGGATTACCTAAGGTTTACAGGCATCAAAACCCTATAATTGTAAGCGAGAGCATGGACCATGTGCAATAAAGTCTGTGAATTGCTATCTGCTGGGGGCAAGTTTGTGGCGGAAGGTTTGTGGCAAAGGCTTGTGGCTTACGTGTTGAATATGCCCCACTAGCCCCCAGATTAGCCGGAACCCTATGTACCTAGGTACCCTACCCACACGAGCCGCAACTCTTTTTTTTTACACATAATCGAACCAATTTCCGCAGGATACATTCTGCAAACCGCGACACGACCGAGTCGACACACCACAAATACCACAAAGATGCCGACTCGACTAAGCAAGACGCGCAAGCACCGTGGCCACGTTAGCGCTGGTCACGGTCGTGTAGGAAAGCACAGGAAGCATCCGGGTGGTCGTGGTATGGCTGGTGGCCAGGCAAGAAAACAACGCCCTTCATCATCACCGACCCTGCAGCTGACTCCTCGACTAGCACCACCACCGTACCAATTTGGATCGTTACCATCCCGGTTACTTCGGTAAGGTCGGTATGCGTCGTTACCATCTGCTCAAGAACTCGCAATGGAACCCGATTATCAACATTGACAAGGTACTAATCATGTCCCCCTGCGCGGCCTGTCGACACTTTGATTAATGCCCATTGGTCTAGCTCGCCTCCCTACTTACCGACGAGATGCGCGAGAAATACTTGTCCGGCAAAGCTCAAGACACCATGCCCGCCATCGACCTGCTAAACCTCGGTTACTCCAAGCTGCTCGGCAAGGGCCGCCTTCCCGAGTTCCCCATCCTCGTCCGCGCGAGATTTGTCAGCAAGTTGGCTGAAAAGAAGATCACAGAGGCCGGTGGCGCCATCGAGCTGGTGGCATAAGAAGTGAACGGGTGATGAAAAACACATGGGTGTACTACGACTTGAACACAAGATCGTGGAGGCGTTTGGGCTGGTAGCATAAACACTGGACCGGATGACATAGCATGAATATATTGCGACGATAGCAATAATCACAATTCTACGAGATCAAAACCACCATGGCTTGACTGGGCACACTCGGTGAATTGTACGCTTAGCTCGAATAGCTACTGCTCTCGACTGCATTGATAATAAAAGCCAGTCTTGATGATTTGATGGAGCCAGGAACCCAGTGTCTATTTGTGTCAACAGTAGAATGAACGTAAGATTCAAACGAGACAAGGACTGGTTACTACTAGCTCTAATGCTCTAATCTTTGAACAACTATGTGCTTACGATTCCCTACTGCATTCTTTCATGTTCTGGGACTAGGGTAATACAAATATGCGAGTCCAGCTGCTGTCGGGCATTCATCGCCCTCCCGCACTCCGGTGGTCCTTGAAACCTTTTGTTCCGGTGAACACCTAGGCTAAGTTGATAGGCGAATGACATTTCTAAGAGGCACTGGAGTAGCTGGCCTCGCTCTTTATCGTAGCTTATACAAGGTAAGCATGTGGTCGTCCCAGGTCATTCGCCTTGCCAACTTCTTCAGCTTGGTCTTCGTTTGTACCAAATACATTCTAAAATCTACAGCGAGGTACACAGTTCAACATTCAGTGGGGACTGGCTAAGGGTTCGTGAAGGCAGTGATCTAGACCACGATTGTATAGTTGACCTAAGTTTGATGGGGCAGGCTGCGTCTCTTAACATCTCATATGGTGCCTCTTGATGTTCATGTGGACTTCAGTATGGGTTGATGGTCTAGGGGTATGATACTCCCTTCGCATCTGAATATTCTCGTCATTGCCTGGGAGGGGTCCGGGGTTCAATTCCCCGTCAATCCATTGATTTTCCTTTTTTGATTTTTTTGTGACGCACATTCCTCTAGAAGGAGTGGACGCGGGTTATATACATAACAAGCCCTTGAGGGTTGAGATGGTAAATATATTCAGACTACATATCGCCTGACTACGGCTCATGGACCCTAGAAAGCTTGAGTAACTGCTTCGCAGAACGCTCTCATAATGCTAAATACTATTAATCAAGCAATGTGGACTTCAGCCCTTCATGTACGTAATCTCTCTGGTGCCGTTATCGTCAAAAATATTTCTAGAAGCACGTGATAATTTCAATAGCGACATCACGTTTCAAGTTACGACTAGGTAAAAGGCTCCGGATTCTTCATGGGTAAAGCTATCAAGCCACTGCCGACTCCGGTGACACAGGCTTCTTATACGTAGCCTTACGGCCCCGTATGGTGTGTGCCGGCTACAACATATTCTTCTCCTAGGTAGGAGTCGTCACGTACGTGAAAAATCAAGTTGAGCAACCACGAGAGTATAATCACAGCTCATTTCGAATGAAACACGAAAGTTCAACGATGCAAAGGGTCGTGCCAAGGACTGAAAAGATCTGTATGATAAGATAAGTTGCGATGAATACATAGGCAGAGCGGGACCACTAAGCGTGGTATAAGTTAGACTAGGGGTTGCTTATTGGATTGTGAACACTAACTAGCACAATGTAAGCCAGGACTTAACTCTCTACAAAGCTGCGTCCTTGCCCTTCTTTCATGGAGTCATTAACAGCAATATTTCTGTCTTGGCTTCCAGTTGGATTTGTCGCAGAGACGCTGGATGTGCAACCAGCGTACCCAACCCGAGCTGGTCAGCAGCGGTGCCGTGGCAGCCAATAGGCACGTCGACTGTTTCGTGCCCTGTTCGAAGCTGAACATCGATACCAGTGTGGACACATGCAGCCTTGGTCCATGCCTGTATAACTGAGGGCATCAATGTGGGCAGCCATGTCCCCTTTGTCTGGATGGAGCAGCAGTAAGGCCCTCGGTGGTACTTGAAAAGGCACGCACTACCCCGAGCACCGTGCCATATTGCCAGTACGCAGAGCTGAGGCATCCTCTGAGCGGCCGTAGCCGCATTGAGAAGCATTTTGGTGAGAGCGTGGGCGCCATCTTGTGTTGAGGCTTGGCTAGGGTCCAGTAGCCGCGATGTCAAGACCAAGGTGTTCAGGCGCTCCCACGTTACGGACTGTAAGGGCTGGGTCAAAGCAGCCTCGAAAAAGTGTTCAGCATCAACGTTGAAGGAAGCTGACAGCCGCTCGAGGTTAGTGGCAGCTTGTGCCAAAGCTACCCCAGTGGTAGGGGCTGGTATCCGTGGTGATTTAGCAATAAGTACGTGTGGGTGCGGATAGAAGGGAGTGCCCTCAGCGAGGTTGTAGTAGTTCTCGTTAGAATCTTCGAACAGTGTCAAGGCCCGAAGGCCACATGGTAACTGCGACTGGAGCAAATTCTCCAGCTCTAAGAGACCTATTAACACTCGCCGTCGTTCCCGTCAAGATATCAAGGAGCTTGTCACTTGCCTCGATAGCTAGCCTCTTGCGTGGGTTCTGACCAGTTACGCCATTGTTCATAATGAATCTCTTCAAGTCGAGAACACCTGCTGATAAGCTTGGCAAGGCAGTCCGGGCCGAATCGTCGGCGGGTCTGCCGCCTTATAAGGAAATGAGTGACAACATGATTAGTTGCGAGATCCGCCGGTTTGGCTAATCCAGAAAGATTCACATTTTCGAATAACCTGAGAACGTTACGAAGGGGCGCTCTTTCAATAAGCTGGCCATTAGCCCATCCATGGCCAACCGGACTCCCCGCTGTGGGTAAATTAGGCTCAGCGTCGCCAAATACTAAATGTCTATAGAGCCTCGCGTCAGCAGGCGAGTATGCGTCTATCTCCAAAGTCAGGCTTTCCGAATCTGCGCGCGCCCATGACCCGAGAGTGGAGAACAAGCAGCAGATTGCTGCCGTGATCTCATTGTCGTTGCGAAGGTGCCAACTTGGCGCCTCGTGAAACCGGCAATCCGGGGTGTCGTAGTTATCAAGCTTGATACGCAGACATATGTGCTTGATGGCCCTCCTAACCTCCCGGCGATGCAACTGAGCGAATACGTCTAGGTCTGGAGTGTAAAATGGATATGAAGATAAGCTACGTTTGTGTATTAATGTGAGCCGGCGGAAATTGGCCCTCTCGAACACCGCTCTCCATTCGTTGCAGACTGGGGCATACTCAGAACTAGGGGAAATGTGATCCGGAAGCAAACTCAGAATTTCCAGCCGTATCTCGGTCGGAAGCGACCACCAAGAGCCTTTAGATGTCATGATCGAGTTTTCAGTGAGAAATCGATGTCCAAAAAGGTCTACGTCGATAAACAGAGGCTTGGTGATCATTTGCGGGAGGCCATAAAGATGAGTTGTACTAGGAGTAGAAAATTGTCTTGATCTTTGTGTGAGTTCTTACAGCGTAGCCAGCCATTTATGATAATTAAGATACCTGGCCACTTTACTGACCGTGGAATGGAAACATCAACTTCGACGATTCACTCACAGCCGGATCAAGCTTGTGTCACCCAGGTTTTAGAATTTCAATATGTCTACTTAGGTGCCTAAACAGGGCAGTAGGAGAAAGAGAAAAGTACACAAGTCTGTAAGTTCAAGCTTTATCGAAGTCGCCATCGTTCACTAGAAGCTCCGATTCACCATGTATTGGATTGCGAGAAGCGAATGCGAGTTTATGGCAGGCGGTGCAAATAGGATAGTTGCTCCATCTCTGACTACAACTATCTTGGAACCTACAGTTCTCGGTACCAATTGGTCTCGTAAATTAGTCTCTTCCATAGCCGATGGCTATCAAAATGGTAAAGGTGTCGTGGGCTTCCTTACTGAGTTACCCAGCATTTCTGACAGGGTAACTTGATTAAGTTGGTATTTTCATATGCATACTTTAATTCCACAAATAAACAGTAGTAACGTGATCTAAATACAAGGAACTACTTGATCGGAATGGCCATGAGTGAATGGAATGAAGTTGTATGTGCAAAACGCCCAGTTAATTGGTGGAACGAAGCGCTGGCTTCATAGCCAACCCGAATATGGAGATAGACCCTTGCGCTGTTGCACCAATCACACTACTCCATTCCGGTAGAATATATTCACATTCCAACCTATTATTATTGTAACTATTTCAGTGCGCTTATCGATTTTGCAATAATATTTATAGTTAAATATCATGTTTATTTAACTACTCCCCTTTGAGTGAGAGTCTTATTAAGCCGCTACATATGTTATGAATGAGTGGCGCAGAGGGGAGCTGAAATGCACAGCTACGTGAAGTGATATGTGATGATGCGAGCCTATTGGCTGCGTAGCTTTGATTCATTGGCTTTTGCAGAGTACCTTGTTCTTTGCAGCCCGATTTTATGTTAGACGAAAAGTTGATGGACTCCGTCTCTGCTTGCTGGATACAATCATCTTAATCTCGTTTTGATTCTGCCTACATACACCCAATGAGATATGCTTTGCGAAAAATGCCAGTACGCAGAAGACCAATGGGGCAACCCCCCAATGCCCGAAGCGGCTTTCGATCTGTTCCAGGACATGTTGCCCTTTATTCAGATTCCTCCAGTCGAGCATCATGAGAGCCCCGCAGAATTGAAAGATTGCGCTGACAAGAACAATTGCCCCTTCTGCAAGCTGATATACGCGGCAATCCTCGACCATCAGCGCCAAGAATGTGAGGGACAAGAACTGCCCTCAGCTCGAATTGTGCTTGAGAGATTCGGCAGCGATGACGGAGCCGGAACAAACGCGGGGATTCAGATCCTGATTAATGGTGGACGATGGGGATCCATGGATGTGTACCCGATGAAAGGTCTGATACTAGGCCGTTATTGTCTTTCCCGAGCAATATTTTAACTGACACTAAGACCAGATAGTGTTGCCAAAGTCCTAGACAAGTGCGCAGATGGGGAAGACAAGAGCACAAGCTCTGAGGCAGCTTTCAAAATCGCCAAATTCTGGTTTCTAGAGTGCCGAATATCCCATAAAAATTGTAGAACACACAACGGAGGAGTTCCATTTCTCCCTACGCGTGTGGTGGACGTTGGACCTAAGGACGGTTCACAGGAACCTCGCCTGCACGAGAGACGTGGGTGGGAAAAGCGCAAATACTTCGCTCTGAGCCACCGATGGGGCAATTCCGATCGTCTCGACCAGACAAAAACCGTCAAGAATAATTACAAGCAGTATCTACAGGCCATCCCGATTGGTAGTCTACCCCTCACCTTTCAGCATGCAATCCAAATCACCAGAGAGTTTGACTGTCGGTACATCTGGATCGACTCGCTCTGCATCATTCAGGATTCGCGAGAGGATTGGAGCTCAGAATCACAGCGTATGGACGCTGTCTATCGGCGAGCCGACCTCACACTCGCAGCCATCGACGCAACCAGCGCGGAGTCCGGCTGTTACTCTGACCGAGACGGGCTGAGCATCCGGCCATGCCGCGTCAAGATCTACCGGCCGCCGAAGGAGTTCGATGCATATTCCGGCATCCCCGGCGACTTGTTTGTATTTCCGAAGGTCAGGTTCGACAGAAGCCGGTCTAACCACCGGCGGTTCGCGTCCCTTGATGGACGGGGCTGGTGCCTGCAGGAGCGAGTGCTGTCGACGCGCGTGCTGAGCTACGGCAGAGACGGGCTGT
This sequence comes from Xylariaceae sp. FL1651, assembly GCA_025201745.1. Lineage (NCBI taxonomy): Eukaryota > Fungi > Ascomycota > Sordariomycetes > Xylariales > Xylariaceae > Xylariaceae sp. FL1651. Next base: position 486,462 of record MU624255.1, on the reverse strand, counting down.
ACTGGGAATGCGCGACGGCAGATGCGTCGGAGATCGCCCCCGAAGGCATCGAGCGGGACAGCCGGTCAACAGGCAACGAGTACATGCGGGTGCTGAAGCTGCTAACCATCGGCGTGAACATCAAGAGCCGCTACATATCCGATTTCAAGGACCCGCACCGAGCCTGGCACTTATTTGCCGAGGACTACTCGCGGAGGCACCTGACCCAGGACACGGACAAGCACATCGCCATAGTCGGCGCGGCCAAGAGCCTCTCCAGCACCGATTGGAATATCTACCACGCGGGTGTGTGGACGAAGTACCTCTGGCGCGATCTGATGTGGCTTGTTGTTCAGCGAACGACAGTGCTCAAGAGATTTATTACCCGCGGCGGGATCATGCCGCCTTATGGGCCTCTCGGGCGTCGTTTAGATTCTTCAGTTGCTCCAACCTGGTCGTGGGTCTCGGTGGAGGGTAGCATCTCCTTCCAGACATCTCCATTTGACGACAGCAGCAAGTACTACGACGTGCACAGCAAATTCTGTTTCGGCACGACGATGCCCGACAGTCAAGAGCCGGTGATGGTAGCTAAGGGACCCCTGAAAAAGCTAAAGACATGCAATTGCGGCGCGACTTGTGACGCCAGATATACTGAGAAGCTGAAAAAAGATGGCACGACCTGGGGAGGAGAGAGCAGTATCGAGCATCTGGTCGACGAAGAAACTGGAAGTCGGGTAGCGGACTGGTTTCCAGACACATATGAGGTTATTTCAAAGGTATATGCCATCCCAATCGCCCGTGAGAGCTGGATGATTCTTGTACCAACGGTTGGGTATGGGTATGAGTCTGGGTATCGGCGTGTTGGTCTGGCTCACTTCTACCAGGAGCCCGGACCTGGTGACGAGGCATCAGTTCAATGCATCTACATTGTATGATCAATTGCTATAACATGGATCTTGAACAGTATAAATTTACTCCTGTTTGGTTTACATACTTAGCAATGATAATGCAGGGGAGCGGATTGTTAGCGCTACCGTACCCGCAAAAGGGTAGAAATATAGGAGTGAATTGGATAATTGCTTTAAAAACTGACTCTAAAAAGGTCCAAAAATAGCCTATAAGTGGAGTCTGATTTGAGTGCAACTGGCTACGGAACTGGCATCTTTTATCGGTTACCGATAAGCCCCTCTAACGATGGCCAACTACCCCTCCAAAACCGATAAGAAAAAAGTTACGATTGCCAGTTGACCTTTGCTACCCATTCTCGAAGACGACGGCAAAGAAATTCAAGTACAGGAATGGCGCCGTACGATAGCGACTCGTCAGCTGACGAGGAGGATGCCTTCACAGAAACCAATGTGCTTCTGGGTTATGCTTCAAAAGACCCCGGAGATGATCCCACAAGCCGTTTGGGAGGGCGGCCTGTAAGTGATGTCCTCCTCCAACTATGCAGCACGGGAAACATGACATATTTCTTATACGAATTTTGTTTTTTAGGAGTGGATAGATGCCGAAACGCCACCATCTGCGGCACTCGCAAGATGCAAGATCTGTAAGGACCTCATGGTCTTGCTCCTCCAACTAAACGGTGAACTACCGGATCGATTCCCCGGGCACGAGCGGCGCCTCTATGTTTTCGCGTGTCGGAAAAAGAGCTGTCGGCGTAGGGAAGGCAGCATACGCGCCTTGCGGAGTCTGAAAGTTGCTCCCGGGAGCAAGATGGTCTCCTCGAACAGCGAGAAGAAAAAGAAGGACGAGAAGCCCAAGCCGAAAGAGGAGCCCAAACAGCCGAGCAACCTAGGGGAGACGCTCTTCGGCGCAAAGACACTGGGGACCGGACAAGGCAGCGCCAACCCCTTTGCAACATCTACGTCTGGCAACCCCTTCGCGGGCGCGAGTAATCCATTCGGGGCGCCTCTTAAACTCGCACAAGAAACCACCACTGGCGGTAGTGCTCCGCCCGAGAGCCCAACGCCGCCGCCACCAACCGAAACGAAATCAGAAGCAACAGCAGCGACGACGACGAAAACAGAGGAGGAAATAAAAGCCCTCCCTAAAACCTTCGCCGAGACCCTCTCCCTCAACAACAACCCCCAACAACCCCCCGCCACGCCAGCGCCGCCCCCCGAGCCCTGGCCCCCCGAGTCCGCCCAGCCCCCGCCGTACCCGATCTCCTACCTCTCGGACGCCGAGTACGAGACGCTCGACCCGACGCCCGCGCCCGTCTCGCAGGCCACGGCGCGGATGGAGATCGACGACAATTCCGCCGGCGGCGGCGGCGGCGGCAAGGAAGACAAAGAGGTGTTCGAGTCGACGATGGACGCGGCCTTCCAGCGGTTCGCGGACCGGCTCGCGCAGAACCCGGAGCAGGCGATCCGGTACGAGTTCGGCGGCGCGCCGCTGCTGTACTCCAAGACGGACGCCGTGGGGCGGGCGCTCGCGGCCGCGGACGGCCCCCCGGCGGGTGTTGGTATCACTACTTCTGGCGGCGGCGGCGGCAAGGGCATGCCGCGCTGCGCCAACTGCGGCGCGGCCCGCACGTTCGAGGTGCAGCTCTGCCCGCACGCCATCACGGAGCTGGAGGCCGAGGAGGAGCTGTCGCTCGAGGGCATGGACTGGGGGACGGTGATTGTGGGGGTGTGCGAGCGGGATTGCCAGGCCAGGGGCGTGGAGGAGGGGCAGGTTGGGTATCTGGAGGAGTGGGCGGGCGTGCAGTGGGAGGAGATGGGGTCTGCTGCCCCGGGCGGCGGTGGGAGGCGGTGATTGACGAGGAATCCGAACGAAGCCTAAACGCGGCGATAGCATTAGCTCACCTTCGGAGTGATGCTAGAGGTGGAGGTGTAGGTGGACATAGTGAACACAGAGCAGCCATACCTCTATTAGTCTCAAATACAACTGAAAAGGACACTATGAGCTTACATTCCATATGTTTCTTCACCTACTTGATCATAAAAGCTAGACACTACATCTCAGATCGAATGCGCTAGAGCCTATAAAAGAAAATATGACCATCTCAGTTTATTTCAAGGGTTGCTATAGCCTCCGTTGCAAAACATTATTCGTCTCAGCAGCTCTTTCGCAAAGTAGGTAGGTAAGGAAGATTGGGTTCATCAGATTTATTCATTCCAGCTTCTCGTAGCCGTGCTCTATGAACGGCATAGGCCCGTGAGCCCCATCAAACCCATGAAGACATCATCTAGAGTCTTGAGTTGTATAGTTCCCCCAACGCCAGTAAAGCTCATTTTCAACCACTCATGCAAACCGCCAGTCCCACTCACTCATCGTGTCATCCAGCCCCACAAAGTGACTTGGCTTAAGCAGTCTCTTCCCAAGCACGGCGGATAATCCTTGAGAACATGTCGACGTTCACATCCTCGCGGACCTCAGACTTCTTAGCCTCGTTCTCAGGGTTCTTGGGGATCTTGACGAGCCCGCCCTCGATGGTCCACCTAGCAGTCTCGGTGAGAAACGTTTCCGCCTCGTCACCATCCATGCCAAGCCACTGCTCCAGCACGGGTAGCTCGATCTCGCGATACGCATGGCTGATGAGAGTCGCGATGCGCACGCGCACGAGCTCCTCGAAGCCTTCGATGTCCGTCGTCAAGTCTGCGTACAAGTCATCCGAGTCGAGTGTCGCCCAGAAGCGGGCATACTGCGAGCCCTGAAGCTGATCATTGAGCTGCCGCAGCTTGGCGATAGCCTCTGGGAGCTCCTCATTGCGAGATGTAGCAGGCGAGACGGCAGATGGCGGGATCAGGTGGAGCGCAAGCGTAAATTGTGGTGAGGGGAAGCACGTCAGTGCCTTCACCAAGATGTTGGTTATGACCTCATCTTTGACCCGGTCGGGGTTGAGTTGATATCTATTCTCGCGCACGTCGGCTAAGTTAGCAGATGCGTGGAAGAAAAAACCGACATACGCGAACGATGACAAGACAGCGACGTCGTGAGTTGGGTCAGATAGTGCTAATAAAAGAGACATCAAAACGGCAGGGTCGATTAGACCTAAGACCGCTCAGGTAATAGGAAACGTTTACAATTAATCGTCATTCCAACAACAATATCAAGATACTCTAAGAAAGCTAACACACTTGTAAGAGTACCCCTAAGCAAAGTCCACAAAGGACATCCAGCCAAGCGAGGCAAAGAGGGGAAAGTAGACTCACAGCTTCAACAGCGTCCGATTCGCATTGCAGTCGGTGTATCTGTTTTCGCACTGGTGACGCAGGTATTCCTCGAGGTTGCCAACCGCCTCGGGGTTGTACCGCTCTAGGCCATTGATGATGTTGGTTATCTCGTCGGGGCGCTCCTGGGGGTCTTCGGAATCCATCTTGACGTGTGTGATCGCGAGGCTTCTGGACGATGGTCGAAAAGGATCAAAATTCGTAGTGTGGTGGTGGGGCAATTGAGGAGCGTTGCAAGATTTCGAATTGCCTTGTGGGCACTAAGCCGCAGAAGGTCTAGCTCATGCATATACCCGTATTACTTTTGTATCAGATATTGCATGGCAACAACATAGAGAGTGGAGCAGGCCGTCCAGGTCCTCTTTCACATGCATTGATCTATCTATCGAAATGCGGATTCATAAGCTCTTCGCCGTTCATCATGAATAATTTCTTTTTTTGGTATCTCTACTCCTCTTATGTAACCGCCTGTATATCCCAACCGCTTCATGTCACGACCTACAGTATTAAATAAAAATGAACAAAGCTCAGAACAATCTACTCCTTGACCAAAAGAGACTGTCCAGTCATTTCCTCTGGTACGGGTAGGCCCATAGCCGTGAGAATTGTGGGAGCGACATCGCCCAGAACTCCCTCGTCCGTCTTCTTTAACGACCAACCGGCAGGGGCATTGTCCATGATGAAGGGCACCTTATTGGTAGTGTGAGAGGTCTTGGGCTTACCATCGGGGAACTTCATCTCCTCGGCGTTGCCGTGGTCAGACGTGATAAACAGGATATAACCCTCCTTCTTGCAAGCATCACGAATCATCCCGATGGCCTTATCAGTAGCCTCACAGCCAATAATAGCGGCTTCATACACACCAGTATGGCCAACCATATCAGGAGGAGCAAAGTTATTCATGACGAAGGGGAACTCCTGCTCAGAAAGTCGCTTGCAGACCTGCTTCGCGACGCCTTCGGCGGACATCTCAGGTGCCTTGTCGTAAGTAGGGACACTCTTGTTTGAGGGCACCAGATCCTGGGACTCATCTCGCGTTTCCAGAGCGAAGACCTTTTCCACACCTCCATTGAAGAAGAAGGTAACATGCGCGTATTTCTCGGTCTCGGCGATGTGTACTTGTTTGACGCCTTGCTTACCAAGCCACTCAGCAAGCACGTTTCCCATGTGCTGCGGTTTGAATGCGATTTCGAAGGGGTAGTCAACCTTGTACTGCGTCATGGTGACTAGGTGGATCTTAGGGTAGGGGAAGTCGGGCCTGGGGGAACGGTCGACATCTCCTAGTAATTGAGTGATTTGTCGCACACGATCAGATCGGTAATTGAAGAAGAACACTTCGTCACCGTCCTTGATGCGAGCCTCCTCGCCGCCAACGATGATGGGCTTGAGGAACTCGTCATTCTCGCCCTTTTCGTACCGCTCCTTTACCGTCTTGACAGGATCGGAGCTTTCCTCACCCTCGCCCAAGATCATGCCCTTCATGGCCAGTTCAACGCGCTCCCATCGCTTATCTCGGTCCATAGCGTAATACCGGCCAACGACGGTAGCGATCTGGCCAATGCCAATTTCCTTCATTTTCTGAATGAGCTCCTCCATGTAGCCTGCGCCGGACTTGGGATCGGTATCACGGCCGTCGCCGAAGAAGTGGATGAAGACCTTGGGTACCCCAGCAGCCTTGGCCGCCTCAAGGAGGGCGTACAGGTGTGTTTGTTTAGCGTGCTACGATTCTATCAGCCAGGGAACCGAAAGGCATTGAGTTAAGTAACATACGACACCACCATGAGAGACGAGTCCGCACAAGTGTAAGCGACCATTGCCATTCTTGGCGGTCTCCATAACCTTGCTGATAACCTCATTCTTGCTGAACTCGCCTTTCTTAATTGCCTGGTCAATGCGGACGACGTCCTGCCAAACGACACGACCAGCCCCAATGTTCAAGTGTCCAACTTCAGAGTTGCCCATGAGTCCTTCAGGAAGACCAACGGCAATAGACGAAGCCTCTAGCTCTGCAAAGCCGGTGGCACTCTTGGATAGCTCGTCCATGACGGGGGTCTGACCGTTAGTGATAGCATCGCCGTTGCTGTCGGCTGTGGGGATTCCCCAGCCGTCAATTACGATAAGACAGGCCTTTTGGGTCGGAGTAGGCATTTTGAGTCTTGCTCCAGTGTAGACAGAGACAGTAGAGAATGAGGTAAAAAGAGTATAGGAAAGCTGCGTGATTTTAGGATCGATTAGAGTCGAGTGAAAGAATGTCTGACTTGTTGAGAGTTCGAGCTGGGGTGATAGTGGGATGGTGGGATGGTGGGGGATTGGCAGATTTTCTGACAACGGCAGTACCTACTTATCATGTACTCTATCCGCCTTACCTAGTAAATATTTCGCGCATCAATCACTTTAGTCAACACTTTTCTTCTCATAACTGGATCTGAAATTGCCTCTTGCATAACCTTATATACAAGAAAATAAAATGCGTGATTTAATACTATTTATTGGAAGCTTCATTCTTATGATATTGTCGTGTTGACTTTTGATCGAGGTACATCAGGGCTCTTGTAACTACCCCTCCAAACCGATACCATAGCACGTTGCTAAGGTACCCAGCTTAAGTTTACCTAACTGGTTGACGTCAGTGCCCGTAGCCCCCGAAAACATTCGGAGTGGACAGGGGTAGCTGCCACTCCATTCTTCGCCGTGTTCGGGGCGTGTTCGAATTGTGAAAGTCCCCGGATCCAAAACCACACGACAGAGCTACAGATCGCCAGCTTTCCTATCCTCCATCTTTACTCGGTGTGGATTGGAAGACTCATGCTTGGCTTGCTGTCTATGGGATTTCTCAATACCAACATAACTATCGCGCGAACCAGAATTCCACCCTGATGACCCTTGACTTAAAAACATAGACTAAGGACAAAGAAACTCGATTCCCCAACTCGACCATCGTGAAGGCAACGGGTCCCACCACCAACCCCCCTCATCACTCACCAAAACGCGACTTTCCCAATAGCACGCTTTCAACGCCATTGCTCCTCCAGGCAGTGCAACTTCTGTCAACCCTAGTATCCGTCTCTCCAGCGAGGTCCTATAAGCCGGGGCACCAGCCCAAAAATGTCGACAACACAAAGCAGCGCCCACGCCCTCCCCCTCCCCGACGCCCTCAACCCCGACGCGCTGGACGTGCTCTCCGAGCTCGCCCACCTACTCACGCGCTTGCGCACCCTCCCGAACAATAATAACAACAACCCATCCTCATCCACAACAGCAGCAGCAGCAGCAACAGGAACAGGAACAGCAACGGCCACGACCACGACCACCACCAAACCCACGCAGCAGCCAGGCTCCCACGCGACGCCCACGCCCACGGCCCTCTTCCTCTCCTCCCAGGCGGCCGCCAAGAAGCCCGGCGGCGCGGGCGCGGGCGCGGGCGCGGGCACGGGCGAGCTGACGCTGAAGGAGATCCCCGTGGCGACCGACGCGCTCAAGCACCGGTTCCAGCGCGCGCGGAACCTGATCCGCACCGCGCTGCCGGACCTCGAGCGCGGCATCCCCGAGCAGGAGGCCGAGATCCGGGCCCTCGAGGCGCGCATTGCGCGGCAGCGCGACACGCTGGCGAGGCTGCGCGAGGTCGGCGCGCGGCTTGCTGGTGTGGGCGAGGGCGAGGGCGAGGACATGGACGATCAGATGGAGGAGTGAGGGAGTGAGGGTCTAAGCAGAGGGGTGGACTAGAGCTGCGTGCTGAGTTGAGACGGAAGGAGAGAGAAAAATGAAGAAAAGCGAAGAGGACATGTACAGCGGTTCTGTTCTGTTTCCTGTTCAATTTATGCATGGGTTGGTTTAGGCATGGCAGGCGTTCTTGGAGCTTCGTTTTTGATACCAAGAGTTGAGGAAAATGGGCCATATCAGACAATCACATCATACACACAATGGATATGAAACTTGATTGAATATATTATCATAAGAATATCATTAAATTAATAGTCATAACATAAAAGTCCGCACTGCATACTATTTTCATTATCCGCGATGCACCTTGGCTACCAAATGATATAGCGTGTACAATACCAATGTTCCAGTTTTTTTTTCAACATCATGAGCTTTGTGTGACAACTTGACGCAGGATATCATTTGTACTCAAGCTCGCGTTCCCACGCACAGTGTTCTCCCACACATCGTTCGAAATTCGCTCCTCCTCTGCTAATACCCTCCAGTTGGGAGAAGCCTCGCTCTTCAGCCACTTGAAATCGTCGACTTGATCCCATTGATTGAACTCAGATTTGTGAGAGTCGCCCGCCTGATGAACCGTCAGTCGCCGTTGTGCAAGAAAATGTCCGCTAGAATTTGATCTGGACTTACATAAAAGCTGGGCAATGGAGCAAATTTCATCTCTGAGCAGTCCTCAATGATAGGGTGACTCGTGCAGTGCAAGTACAGCGACACATTTCTGCACTCGTGGATGCGCACTTGTCTGGCCGCAACCACAACTACGCTGTCCTCAAGGCCCGTCATGTGCACCGGCCCAGCTACATGGCCGGCGATGATCAAACTGTTCTTGATGTTTTTCAACACTAGTCCCGCAAACGGCGCGCCTGCGCTCGTAGGAATTGTCATGTCCACAATGCACCGGTTCAAGTTTGTCAGGCTGCCTGAAGATGTTGCTCGGGAGGCGGTGGAGGGAAGGATTATATGCAGGCCTGTGTGGTCGAAGATGACAATGTTCTTGGCCGTCGAGAAACTCGGCTTTCGGACACCTCCCGCGGGATCAGCACGAGCGAGCTCCTCATTGTAGTCCTTCGAAGGCGATGCCGAATTTTGTACGGCATCATGTGTCTCGGTATCGACAGCGTGCTCATCGGGCTTCTCTACATCTTTGCTCTCGTCGCTGCCCGGAGGGCTTCGTAACCGGGGGTCTGGAGCGGATTGAGACTGTGTCGCTGGCGTCTTCGCGGTCCTCGATTTGAATTGGAACCGTGACTTTGGCGCAAGTTTTTCAGTTGTCTCGTTTAATTTCTCCGTTAAAGCTTTGATTGCCTGTCGTTTGTGTCAGCGTTCCCTGAGATCGGAGCATCACGAGGTCCCCGTGAAATAGCGTTGCACACACCTGTGAATAAGCTCGTTGGTCGTAGCTAGGGATAAAGTCCGTCGCATCCATGACCTCATTCGACAATCGGGATATGCCTGCTAACACCATGTTCAAGCCATCTTGGCGCTCTCCACAAACGGGTGAAAGCGTCGCCAGGGTATCAATTTCATCTTGTATGACTATTTGCGAATTAGCATAATCCAGTTACCCTCATCGCCTTAGCTCATAATTTATTAGCACTTACGTGTTATTTCAGCTTGGAAATGACGGAAAAACCGCTCCTTCGGGTCTGCCATCTGTTGGCTGGTCAATGCTGCAGCGGAAAGGGGTGGGCAAGGGGTAAAGGGTATGAAAAAGCTAGCAGTAGACATTTTGATATAGAATAGAGTGAAACAAATAGTAGTATTTAGCTATATAATAAGTACTCTAGGGCTCTGCCTTCAGAACACCTTACTCGCAGTCTAAGGCAACAGCACAGTAGTTGTCTCGGAAGGCTATGTTAGGTGGAGGTGGCTAAGTTGTCACGAAGAATGGGTGTGAAGAGCGATGGGGAATGTGGTTGCGAAAGGAGAGAATGGCACCTACTTTATCAATTTTTGTTACTAATCGCAGAGCTAGGCGATCACGAGGATGGAATTGCTGATCTTTACAGGTTCGTCAATTTCTCGATGTGGTCTCCTGCAGGATGTCGTCGTTTTCTCGCGAGACGATTTTCCGCATGGAGGTTCGTGATCATAAAGCAAGTGGTAACATTGGGACAGCGAGATGTGCCTCTGCTGTGAGGTGATGGAGGGGTGGACGGCTTATCGACTGGCTAGGATAACGGTCGGCTAGCTAGGCCTACCCTGGCAGAGCGTTGGTAAACTGCCTATTCTCCAATGAGCAGGGGGTTAAATCGCATGAGAGGGCCTGCGATGGCCTGCAATGGCACTAAACCCCACACTTATGGTCCCCTGATGGTCCCTTAATTGCCTATAGAAGTGGGGCTAGACGGTGACCCTTTTATGAATCTAGAGATCTGACGTAGCTCGTGCATGAGTAGCGACTTAGGGGTTTTCTAATAGGAAGATCCTTAGGGTAGGATCGTCGCTGAAAGAATCGGAGGTGATACATATTCGACACTACTTGATTCTGCCTAACAGAATTTCCAAGAGCTCTTGAGGGACCTGTAGTTTTACGTCATAAGACATTGTCAGCTCGGCAGTAAAAGCAAAAAAGGTAACTAGCAGGAGGACAAAATGCCGCGCCATATTAAGGGCGATCAGTGGACATCATCAACCTAATGCCTATTGATATCATATCGTACGATTGTCGCTTACGCCAACTCAACCCATTTCGTTCGGTCTGCACTGGCTCTCTTCAAAATGCTACTCAATGCTTTGAATCAGCCTATACACTCTTGTCTCCTCTAATTATTACTTGCAGGGGCATCGTTGCTTGGAAATTCGAATAGCCGCTTCAGATTTAGCCCTTTTCTTTTCGATATCAATATTGATTTCGAAGCAGTATGCCCAGCTATATCGCTCAAAGTTTCGGTTAACTTGGCGTCTAGCGTCTTCGCAATAGCGTTCACCTCGGGAATGCCATACTGCGCTACGAGAGGCACGAGAGCATTGAATTTGAATTCAACCTTGTCTCCCTCAACCCGCAGTAGCACTCGTCGTGGAGTATGAAGCGTGATGTCGAGGTTGTACTTGGCCATCATGGCTGCCGTCAACGGGTTGCCGATCTCGTACACGATAGCTTGGCCGCTCGCCTCGATAGCACGCAGCAGGCCCGTGAAGTCGCGGGGCGGTAGAATAAAGTTATTCAGAGGCGGCAGAGCTTCGAGCGCTGCACGCGCTCCGGCGTAGTCCCCTTTGGCAATATAGTCACGGAAAGTTAGGTCAAGTGGTGGAATGGTTGATTCAAGCGCACTTTGCGTATCGCCGAAGGAGTACTTCGAAATAATGACAATAGGTTGGACGGCCAGCTTGCTGTTGTAACTCCCCATTTTTGAAAATCCACGAGGGCTGAAATGCTTGAAAATTTTATATATGCTGAATGATGCAGAATTTGTGAAAATGGTTGGTGGGATCGCTACTTCAAAAAGCTTCAGATTTATCGAACTTATGTAGAAATTAGTATCGATTTGGACTGAAGCTAGATAATGTAGATAACGTTGCTTTCGCTTGTATTACCACTTAAAGTTGGAACATACGGAGCACAAGGGTGCTTTGTGCTATATTATGTATATCAGTGGGGAGCACAAAACCGCTGTTGTTCCAGGTAAGTAGCCGTACCAAGCCCCTTTCTCTCTCATGCGTCTCTCAGGTAATTTCTTATTGGGTTGTTCGTCGGGCTATCGGGCTTGTGACATACAAACAACCCTCTTCACGATTCTTCTGCTAGTCATCGACTGAACCTATTAGGTAGATAATTTTATTTACACTTGAGAGTAGACTCATTAGTCACTTTACTATTCTGCTAAAGGTTCCCCGAAATGCTGAACATTCTCTCGATTATCTTAGCCCAGAGTGCACTGGAGAAGCGAGGCGTACACATTTTCCCAATATCTACACATCGTATTCACATATCCCGGCTGTTTTATTTATAATTTTAGAACCTTTTTTAAGCGTATAAGGGACTAGTGGTCCAAGATTATAGTAGAAAAGCCCATTATGATGTTTTTTGAATTGGATGAATTTATAGTAGCGCCACAGAAGATCTTCATATATAGCCTTTTGCTAGAGATGAGTTTTAGTCTAGCGTTGCAATTTCGAGACTATTAAGATACACTACAAAACATTTATTAATAATACAGCCCAGATTTAGCGGATACCTGACTTAAAGGAACCAGAGGACTGGTGTAGCATGGTAAAATCGCCCTATAGCGGACCAGGCTCGCCTGACTACCATTATCATCCAAAGTTAGGGACCCTATAAGCTCCGTGCCCACGGCAATCACTGACAATTAATCAGAAAATCCAAGTTTGTTGATGAAACGGGTTAAACTGTTAAGTTGATACAATTCGCTGATAACCCAGTGGCTCTAACGAGTGGGCAAGATTTAAGGAATTTAGTGTACTATTATCGAATTCGACGATAGGTAGCGTTCGTAACGCCTATGAAGAGTAATTAGTTAGCGGCTGACTATAACTAGGAATATGAAAGGATTAAACTTTTGGCGGGAAATTCTATAAGCGATAGTCATATATTGTATGCGAGTACATTTGAGGATATAAATAACCTCAGAGATCGTTACGAGAATCTTCTTTTAGGTTAATTCACATATATCTTACATTTTACAATATTCCGGTAACCGCGGCCCAGTCTTCGGCTTACCGCCTATACCTCCTACGCTCGACAATGCTAACTGACTGCGGCCATTCTGCATGTACAACCCAGATGCATAAGTGACTATCGTACAACACCTTGTTTCGAGAGGGTTTTGGTAAAGATGGATACGCCTGTAAACGTTACACTTATTTGGTCCACAGTGCTTACGATTGATGCCTAAACCGTAACGGCTAGCCTTAGAAGAAAATACCTATTGCTGAAAAGGCGATATCACAAGCATTAAGAAGGCCCCATTGTTTCTACCTGTCTAAAAGGCTTATAATGGGATGATAGACAAATTGAAGCCACACATGATAACAAAACTGACAACTACATAAATAATGTAGCGTTCGCTATACGGAGCAAAAATGATTGAGAAACTTAGTATTTTATAGCTAGAAATTCACATTATCTATTGTATATCTGTTACAATAGTAAATTTGCATTGTTTAACCAATATATAAGGGGTTCGTAGTGTCAGTAATTACTTACCTAGTAAAGAAAGCATGAAATTCACCTCTATTCTTACATACAGTTCCTAGCAGCCAATACGGCTCTATTGTAGAATTTTCCATCGGCGAGATGAAGTCTAGCGAATTTCTGTTCACTCTAATATATTATACTTAAGATAGTAGTTAAAAACACAACGATGTTGAAAGCTCATTCTGTCTTATTCACAGACCACATTTTATACTTTTGCCAAGCACGTCTCCCCCCTTACGCATTTACTAGCATGCCAGACTGAGAGGTGTGAAAATTCCACGGCCAACGCCACTGATAGCCTCTATGAATTTTTTTTAGTATATAATTTGCCTTCAAAAAAAAGACAAGATATGGACATAGTTCGAAACTGACTGGCGACAGCGCTTCCCATTGTAGTGAACGTGTCGCAGAAGCCATCACTATCTCTCTCGAAGGTCATATCGGCTTTAATGTATGGCGGAGCAGCATTGCGATCAGCCGACTGATAATTCACTGACCAAAACCTAGGCACCACGCACTCGTTGACTGTAAACGGCTATGCTGGGATTGGTATTGTTAGCAAAGCCTGATACTCCAACTATAGCGCGACCTTCATCTCAGAACATACAAGGGACAGTATGCCATCATATTTGGACAAGTTGGCGTGTTTGTGACATCTTTGCATTGCGGCACTGTTTTCATGGCGGCTTTGATAGCTTTCAGAAGTCCGTTGTGGATCCAGGTCGGGTAGCCATCATCCGGCTGGACCTTAATTGTAATATCTTGGATATCTCCAGTATCACACGTTCCCGTGATGTTGCATGCGTTCAATATCTTACCGACGACATCATCAATGCCTACGATGGCAAGTTGTAATTTTTCCCTGTTTGTGACATAATTTGATGGATAGCTGAAATCAGTGGCTATGTTGGTCTATGAACTTGAGTGGTACAAGGCTGCGGCAAATGAGCTGCCTCTAGATTCGACGTTATTACACATGTACCAGCTCGTTGATCTATATTTGGAGAAGAACTCATTTACGGGCGTATAAAACTAGATCTTGTTGCTCGACTACCATAGAACATTATTATAAATGAAATCACGAGGTCCAATATGGAAGTAATATATCGCTATAGAGAGCGTGGATTAGTGAGCTATACGTGAGCAATCCTGGAAGCAAGGAAGCGATTGCGTGCTGGCTCATTAGGCTTGAACTGTTTTACATAGTTTCAAGTTTCCTTCCGTTGGCTAAGAATCTCAGAATTCTATTTGTAGACTTATGATATTATTGGTAGTGTACATTCCTAGTCATCTTGAGAAAAACTTTGATACGGCTGCGAGAGTAAGCTTTGCTCTGATGGAAGTAAGTAATGCTGCGCCGTCCTTAGTCATATTGTTAGTCTGGTTATCTCGTCCATTATTTTTACAACACGTAGCTCAACGAACTTCCACGCATGCCCAAGTTAAGCTTAGTTCTAATTTCTCTTTGAGAAAATTGGTACCGTGGCTATGGCAGTTAGATAGACTTAAATGCGGTCTTGCCAATGCTTGTAAGCTTGAGAGTTTGCCTATATGCATAGTGAGCCTCTCCAATGTCACTATTGACTAGGTTAGCTAGATAATATAGTTAATCACGGACTAGCTAAGAAGACTAACATTTGGCACAATAGCCTATATGAGATGATTGTAAGTGAACGCTACTTATTACATTCCCATTAAGCGCTCAACTTTGATTTCTACTAAACGTATCTCAAGACTTGCCACTGGACCATGTTCTTCAATCTGGTAGATTGACTTGCTGATTGGTGTACTCAACATAGTCTTTGCCAAGAACTTCAACCCATCCAGGCCGGATCATCTTAAGTGCACACTTCTAAGACACAAAATCAATACCTTCCACCTTTGCATTTTCTCATTCAATTGTCGTTGAGCTGGACTATTTAGTGCCCTATGCTCTGGATAGATCTTCCCGATCACAGTTTCGTGGATCGCCTTGACTACCAAGTCAAAGCGTACGTGAGCAATCTGCTTCCTTGCACTATTGTTCTGCGAAGTTTTGTTGTAGTGCGATTTATCCCCTTGCTGTTGGCACACATGAACTGTGTATCCGGCTGTTGCAGATATCAAGGCTGAGTCTAGGGCCACCGACCCTATGGAGATTGAGAACAGGGATTATAAGACAAAGCTCTATCCGCGCCGCCGACATACGTATGATGCTCACCGGTGGAATGTGATGGCCAGAAACGTGCAAACGTCTATTGTGTATGGTGGGTAATCACTGGAGGATGCTTGAGCTGTTATGTACGGTTCCTCACGATTGAGCGACGGTGTGAAATATTTAATTATTACTGCCAAGTCAGAATATGTTGGTACGCCCTGAGCTAACTGATCGGGTCGCTAGCTGCCTGCGGCAATAGGCTGGTGTGCCTATCTTGACGGACTTAAAGTTTCAGTTAAGTAAATATGACATGAACCTCACACAGTTATGGTTTGCGCTTTTTGGTTATTAGTAGCGATTAACGAACAAATAAATACATTTTAGTTCGAAAGTATTTGCATCTAGAATTCATTTAATACTCTACTGTGATCCTCCCCTTTCCGCGGCTGACACATGACAACATACTGGTCTCCTTCTGTTTGTCATCAAGGGCAACGCCTTGATGCACCACCTCACCCTTACAATAGTCGATCATACAGGTTCCGCAGTTGCCTGCAAGACACGACGACTCAATGTCAAAACCAGCGTCATTGAGAATCTGTAGGAGTGACTTTTCCCGCGGGACCTGTAAGACCTTGCCTGTAGATTTTAACTCAACCTCGAATGGATTACCCGTACCGGCTGCTGCGCCGCCGAATTCTTCAAAGTGAACATGTGAACAAGAATATCCCAGTTTCTTCGTCAAATTTCGAGTTTCCTCGAGTAAAGAAGTTGGGCCGCAGCAGTAGATCATCGCCCCATAATCGATACTGCCGACCAGAGGAGGGATGATGTCCACAACGCGCAAACGCTGTCCTTCTGCCTTATCATAGACAGTAGTCAGGCTTGAGGGCAATTGATCTAGATACGCGGCTTCTCTACGGCTCCGCACGGCATAATGGATCTCAAGCTGGACACATTGTCTGGCCAAGGTTTGAATCTCACTGAGGAAGGCCGTAACGCCAATTCCGCCGAGAATGAATATGTGCTTCTTCTCATGCAGCTGCTGATCGACGTCCAGTTTCTTAGCTAGGGTATGACCCTTGGCAACTTTCAATTTGTCCCCTATGGAAAAGTTGTCATGAAGGTACACGGACCCCCCGCGTGAATTGTCATCCTTTGCGACGCCCAGCTCGAATCTTTTCATGTCACCTGAAACAACAGAATACGCACGCGTAAACGTGGAGTCGGGTCCGAATTTGATCCTGACATGAGGAAAACGACCGAAATGAAGGTCGTTGTCTTCGGTGCTTTTATCGTCGGCACCGAAGACAAATTTCTGAATGCGCGGTGTGAGAGGCGTTTTCTCAATCAGCGTGTACGAACGCCAGGGCACGGTGACACCGCCTTGCAGTCGACTGTTCATATCCTCGGTGCCCTCCAGTAGTCTTTTCTGAAACAGTTCGGCGAACTCATCGGCTAAACCAGGCAGTTTGATGAGCTCCGTCAGTGCTTCGACATTGTTCTGGTCTGTGTATAGGATGTGGAGCAGTCGTGAAAGTGACCAACGCGGGTTGATGCGCTCAATGAGCTCCATTTCGGCACCCTCTTCTACCCAGCCTTCGTGTAACACGCGATAGAGCCAGCCGGTGCGGCCTGTGCCCTGCACCATGCTTGACATCTTCTTGTGTTCAAAACGATGGTTCAGCTTGAAGCAGGGCTGCCGGGTCATCGTGACCTGGACGATGGCATCGCCCAGACGGAACTTGTCGCCGACGCAGACATTATTCTCGGAGAGATACCGCGTTGTCAAATTCTCGCCAAATGCACCAATCTTGAATTTGTGTTTGTGATCAGGTAGCTCAGTCTTCCAGAAATCATAGTGGCTGGGATCGTATTGGTGGATGGCATTGTCGGGACCCTGATGGGGCGGGTGCTGACGCTCGTCGCCAACAAAGCCGAGCCTAGTCAAGCGAACTTTACCCTGACGAGCCTGCTTGTTGATGGCCGAGGTAACCTTGACGCTGCCGAGCGGTCGTACTTTTCCTGTTCTTAAACTTAGCACGATAACTTTCGGCGGTAGAGACACAAAATCTGACTCTGGAGTGTAAGAGCTCATAGTAAAAAACACGACTCAATTAGTACGAATGAATTATTTTTTTAGGATGTCTAGAGAGATGGCAGTCTTAGATGGGGCACTGCTAGAGTATATAAACTGTGCCGCGAAATGGCATGCTCTAGCTATATCATTAATGGGCGTGATTGAAACAAATACTCAAACAAGCTTAGTGTATTTTATATCACTCTACCTAGCCAGGCTAGCGTCTCTTCAAAAGCTTTGACTATGTTTTTTAGAAAAAAAATTTTTTTTAAAAAAAAAACCTTTTATACTGATCCGGTGGATTCGGGTAGTACTTATAAGCCCTAATAAATTTAATACCCTTTTCTTTGGGGACCAATAGTCATATCAGTTGCTTTGCTTGAATCTATACCTCCCACTGCCTTAGTTTATGTATAACATGATATTCCCTATATTTATTTTAAAGCCAAGGGTTTCTGAATTTTGATTGGCTAATGAGTCCCTACTCAGCCCAAAAACTAAAACCCCGCAAGATGACAAATGTTAGCTCGGCACTAGACTAGACTACAGTATACAATTGACCGGGATGGTAAAGGTTAGCGCGGCGCTAGAAGCTAATACTTCAGGGGGTGTTTTGTATAGGAAATTCTCCACTCTCTACCAAATATTATTGATGAACAAGGGGTAGTTCTCGGCGAACTACATCGAAAGACTGATCAACGGTCGAGTTGCTATATAAATTCTATAGAGCCTTCATTGATCTTCCGTATAACCGTGGTAGTTGCACTGGCCAGGCATTAGTGCTGGACTAACCTTTACCATCCTGGCCGATTGTATATGTCGATCATATCGTTTACCAAGTTGGGGGCTCACAACATCGCAAAACTCAAGGTTCGTTTTATGTTGTTCACTCCAAGTTCCCCAAGCCGCGCTGTCGACGAGATGACCTGGGAATAGAATGGTTGACGGCGACCTGGCCCCATACTCTCTCGTCGTGGCCCTGGTAACGTCGCAGGGTTCACCAAGCACAGAACCCAGCACCATGTTCTCAAGGGCTTCTCTTCTTGCGCTCCGGGCCGGATCCCGTCAATCCGTTTCTCTTCACCAAACAGCCAACTCATCTCCGGTTATCGCGTCTATTGTGGCGTCCATGATGTACTGTAGTACACTAACCACCGATAACAAGATTTTTGTTTGGGGGGGGGGGGGGGTTCTATGTCTGGGCTTGGCCTTCGCTGTCGAGAAAGGGGCGGTAGTGGATTGTTGAGGACGACTCTCTACCATCCCAGAATGTATCTACCCGCCATCTCGGCCACACAATTTCCGCTGTTCTGGCCATTCAACCATTCCGGCCATTCAAAGGCCATTGAGGCCAATATGGCCGTTCAATGGTATTCAAGGCTATTCACGGCTATTCAGCGTCAAATACATCTATTCCCATAGGTAATTCCTTCCAAACCATCTTTGCAAAGCCTACTTTGCCCCTTAATGCCGCTTTGCGGGCCTTTTCGTCGAGCTTTACTTGGTCAGCTTGTTGCTGTTGTTCTCGTTGACGAACCATCTCGTCAAGAGTCAGCACTTTGGCATCTTGGCGTTTTTGACCAAGGCCTCGGGATTTTGTGAACTTTAATTCTGGGTGTCGAGCCATAAATCTGCTGTACCAGCTATGACCAAGTGGCTCGGTGTCGTTTTTGGCCTTTAAAAACCGTAAAGCCAAAGACTCGAGGCTGTGAATCGTCAAAGGCAACCCTTCAACTTGCATTTGGAGAGCAATCTCCACAACAGAGGCTTCTTCAGCCACCGTAAGTCGTTGGAAGGGTTCGTTGGCCTCGGCATGGGTCTTGAAGCCGGCGAGGCGACCTTGAAGGGTAGATCGAGGAACTTCGAATAGAATAGCGGCTTTTCGAACGCTAAGGGCTTCATCGTTGCGAATAGCATAAATGGCGTTCTGAATACGAGTTTCTTGGTCCATTTTGGGTGGTTGAAGTGGTAATGGGGCCGGCCTCATGTTGTTGTTGCTATTGGATTGTTGTTTTGGTTGAAAAGTCTGGGAATTAGGTAGCCGGGGTAGCAGGGTGGCCGGGATGGCCGGGTGGCCGGGATGGCCGGGTAGATCCGTTACTATGGAGATGGAGTGGGAGATCGGCGCTCATACTGATTAGGCCGCTAGACGAGTGTAATTGATGATGACGCTATCTACTACTACATTATTCAGTGGATCCCGAGATCCAGATAAGCTCTTTAGATGGGCAATATCGTGGTGAGGCGGCCTTTCTTACTGTATCATTCAGAACCGCTTGCTCCGCCCCCAATGTGATCCCTGAGATTAGAAGTTGTAGGAGATGCCGTCTCCTATGCACCCCTGCATCTTGCTACCTAGCGACAGTAAACTCGTTTTCCCATGTAAAGTTTAACGACGCCCTTACATGTCTTGGCGAAGCCCTTAGAGACAAATCTATAATCCACCTCAAATAATCCTCTTACGATCTAATTCAGTATTAGCAGTAACGTGTCATAACAAATGAGCACGATTGAACTTGCGTTATGATGCCCTTATTCAGTTAGCTTTAATACTATTAGCATTGAATGCAGATAATATAATAGACAAGAAGCCCAATGGCTAGAACGTGAATGGCACCCGAAACATAGAGACTCATGATACCTTCAGTGGTTGTCAACGATGCGCGACATTTTATTGTTGGTCGATATGTGTGTACAAGCTGCAGGGTCGTCGACGAAACGCGCGCTGCAACAGAGGTAGGACTTCCAAAAAGGTCGGGGGCCAGACTTACATATGTAGGTAAAACCAGGATCCAGCAGGTTAGGAGAAGGGACCCCATCTGAGCTGTAGCGCTCAGTTTCTAATTAAACAGCTCCGCGTTGCTAAAAATGATTTTCATGTGAGTGTCTTTCATCGCAGGGCTCTGTTAGCCATTGGAACCTCTCGACTCCTTCATCGGCTCTCATCTCCTACTCTTTCGTCACCTGTGAGATCAACAGGTCTGCCCGTAGATAGTTACAAACATCGAACTTAAATGCGCATAAAGTTCTAGATGCCATTTATAATCATTCCCAATCAACCAAGTAGCATCTCCGAATTCGATCTACTAGCTAAAAATCAATCGCGTCATGACCAATTAGAGTTGATGCTTAGACATCACTCCTCGGCTTGGTTGTATTATTCTCTTTTGTTTGGTAAGGAAATAATACTGCTTTGGAAACATGTACTAAGAAGCTAATTGTACCCCTTGAGTTGTGTGGAATTCTGTAATGCGAACGAATCCGCAGCTACCGATCTATTAACGGCTTGCTTTACGCGATTGTAACGCGGATTTCCTAAGGACATTGACAAATCAATATTTTTCTAATTTTAACAAGATACTAGGGTTTTTCGTGTCCAGGCGAGCATCATGGTTCCTTGACAACGAGCAGTTGTAAGTCGGATCGGGACTCAGGATGCGCACTCAGGAAAGTCTCTGCGTATATCATCGCGGTATAATGGACTAGAAAATTTTATTTACGAAAAAAAATTTTTTTTTTTTTATTTATTAAAGCTGGACCAAATCTGTCATTGATATAAGACATCCGCTTGCGCCTTTCGGATAACATCAGAGGGCGCCGTAGTAAAGGCACAATGCCCGATCCCGTCTTCCCCAATTTCTACCACACCCCACTGTAAAGGAAGCTGATACCCACAATCCCTGTCTTCGGGGAGAGCGTGGCATGCAGCACTTATCGCCATACTATTAGTGGAAACCAGGCTCATCGTGCCGTCGTACGTGCGACATCCCAGGAGAAGAAGAGTCACCAGAGCGGTGAATCCGACTATGCCCGCTGCAACCCCAATGTACACATTAGTATGGTGCGGTAAAGGCCAGACACATATGTATGGGGAAGGTGGGACGGTGGGACGCAGACTCACTGATGATAACGGCGTACGGGCTGTAGCCCAGAGTCGAGAATGAATTTGAATAATCTTCCGTGCCATCGGGCAATAGTGCTGTGACACGTGCCAAGAAGTAACTCTGGGAGATAAGCCAGTGGAATAACGCAGAGATCACATTCATGGGGATGCCGTAGCGTAAAGGGAGAGAGATGAAGTAGCTCGAACGCTGAATGCCTATAGGCTCGGACACTCGCAGAGGTTTACGGTGAGCTCTGGTATACATAAGACTGAACTCGCGCTGGACGAGTAACGTGGTCATGATGGCGTTGGAAACGGTGTAAGTAATAGAGAAGAGCAGCTGCGGCGAGTTAATGATAAGCACATTTTCGATTAAGCCTACGGGATCGCCGCGCGGTAGTTCAACGTTAAGGTAGGTGAGCTCTGAGACGGAACCGAAACCCAGGGAGCGGAAGAAGGAGAATGTGAGGTCGAAATGGCGATGTTTAAGGGACGTGACGAGAAGCCCTAAGCTGGTGTAGAGACCTGTAATGAAGGCTATGTACCTGGGTAGGAGGATAATGTCAGCTTGCGTCTATAAACTAACATTAAAAAGAGGAACTAGGAAACCCATCATACAGGAAAATCAGGCATCCCCACTGCGAAAATGTAGCGGCTGACATCCAACGCTTGTGTGACATTGTCCATTTGCGAGGGTGAGTATGAGCGTTTGGTTCTTCTTTTTTCTGTCTGTTCCACCATTTTCGTTTCTGGAAGTCTTCTTTCGTAGCGAGACACATGTTTTCAGTCGTTTCGTCTGGCTCTTGCGTAAAAGAAGCTATTGCATCGCCAAGAGTAGATAGAGCACTCTCCCTCCGAGCCAGGACCTGCTCCTCGATATCGACTCCTGTGTCCCATGCCTCACTCATGGCTTTGCGTCGTTTTTCTGCTCTTTTTCTGCTTGTCCACACGAACAATAAGACGAGAAGCTTGAGAAAGTTCAAAGAGGTGACCGTGTACAAGATGTGTGTCGAGTATTGCAGACGACATCTAACTGATGAAGCAGCCGCCGTTTCGACAAGACAATAAGATGCTTCATAATGTGGTGGACCGAGGTAGAGAGTCGTCACGGGTGGAGGCGCCGGCGAGAATGCAATGTATTTAGCAGTGCCGTTGGCTGCCGCCCATAAGTTCTTTGCATAATTATCGTACCGCGGTACAACGAACGTGTATAGAAGTAAGCTGTCATTTTCATTGGACGCGCCAGTCTCGTTCTTGGCCACTACTACTACGTTTCCTAGTTGAGGAGCCCAGTAGTCCTCGTATAGTGTGTAGCAATCGGAGACGTTTTTCATCTGGTACAGGCCGCTCACGACATCATGCTGCATGCCCTCTATAATGCTTTGATAGTCCGGATACGGAGGACTCAAATTGCGCTCGTCCCAAGCTGGGTCACCCTGGCGATTGCGTTCTGCCGTAGACAGGTTCCAACCTGCACCTGAAAGGAACGATTCATTGACCACAGCTACACTGTAGTCATTCGACGCTAGAGATTGAAAAACCGCCGAATTGAAACTTGTCATCCTCAGTCAGCAGTTGCCGCCTTACTTTTTATCTCGAGGGAGGGGTTGGGGTTAAGATTCTCACATGAGATGAATTGGCAGCGAGCTGAAGGCCAAAATTATACAAGAACCAAGTCGCCACCGTCCGATATATCTAAGATTTTTGAGGCTTGGGGCTCCGATATCCAGCCATATGTTCCGTCTATGGGCCTTGTCGATGTCAGCACGTGTCGGAGAAGCTTGCAGCTGCATACAGTAAGTTGAGGCAGAAAGCATGCCAGTACTTAATACGTTGATCAAGAGATGCAGCCAACGATTGCCACTTTTAACTGCATCGCAGTCGCCGGCGTAAAGGAGCCCGACGCCATCTCTGGTAGGATACTTATACGAGGCGTAGAACAAGATGAGTAAATTGGTGGCGAAGACAGTGCCGATGAGTGCGACCTGAAGGAGAAGTGCTAGATTTCTTTTGGACCACCGGATTCGCAACGACGTCTTCTCGTTGTCGTTTATACGCGGGAAAACACCAGCTAGGTCTTCCCTGCTTGGGAAGCGGCCGACCTTGAATGGGATGCTATCTGAGCGGTGGCTCGCTCTGATATCTGTATCGAGGCATGTTGAAGCTTCTTCTCGGCGGGAAAAGAGAGGGTCTGTTCTAGTTATATCTTGCTGAAGCATCAGACCGTCCATACTACTGGTATCTGTTAGGGGCCGTATCACGTTCTCGATAAAGTTCCTCTGCTCCATGTTTATGTCGGGTTCTGCCGAATCATCGACCTGATGGTAATATGCTCCCGCCATAGGAACGCTATTTGGAACTTGATAGGGAAGTTGATATGTCTAGCGAGGCTGTCTACTGCATTGAGACAATTACGAAATGAAGAACAGTTTGAAAGCTGTAACAGAGCCGCTGGCCTGTGCTTGGTGAGGCATCTACGCCGTGGAAATATGCCTTCTAAGTCAAACATGATCTCAGCTACGTTGTTATTCCTCGCACTTATAACATATCAGAGTCTCGCCCTAGTACTCATAGTAGGACATCCTGCATCCTAGTGCTGGCAAGTTGGCCCTCACTGTATGTAGGCCTGCTGCAAGGGACGCTACCGATGTTTCATAGTGGTCACTCAAAAAAGCAAATCCCAAGGCTACGCTTACTGAAGGAACAAGAAGCATTTTGCATGGAGCCTCTTGAACACATGCCTCAAGTGAAGATATTCTCGTTGACGTATAAGCGCCCGTGGTACGGGTTGTGGAGTGACGGTCCAATCCGAACGCGAAACATGTTTCGGCCCCCCCCCCCCAATTCCCCCGGCTTGGAGTGTGACACTACTGCGTCTAATACAAGGTAAGGATGATTATAGTCTCGATGATCCGCACTAGCGAATCCCAGATAGGAAAAAGTCGGGTTGACGTGCACAGCCCCTGCAGGACTTTACATCTTTACAGGTTCCGGGATGCAGCGCTATGTGACCACATTTGACCACCTATGAGCTATTTGGTTGCTTGGCTAAAGGACAAACCAATTCATCCACTGTCCTGTGAGCTCACTTCTCGTCGTCTTATGCCCTTAGCTGAAAAGCAGGGCTGAGTGACCTGAAACGAAGGGTTATGATGGCAGACAATGTTATAGTGTCTACGGCTGTACGTGAAGAAGTCGGACAGTCAAACCCATTATTCCATCAAGCGAAAACTATGGTCCACAGGCCCGTGCCTTTTCCCCTCCAGCTCAGCAGCAGTTTCATGGGGGCCCTCGACGCGCTCAATATTACAATCATAGCAGGATTCGTTTTTTGCCAAACGTCGAGGATATTTTCAATTAAGAGACAGCAATCTATAATGCGTCAGTAACTGTATCTAATGTTGTTAACTAATACATTATTAACTAGCAAAACTTCCACATTGATCCAACTGTTGGAATCGACTCAATATTGAAACAACGAGATTGAGGTACGACAGCGTACGAGACTCGGCCCGTTCAGCTATGAATAGCCTCACCCGGAAGAGCATACATCCATAGTATGAGTGTCAGGACCATTCTTAGTTCAGGCGCTTAAATTCAGCTGGAAGCGCCTTACGCGCCGAGTTTTTGACTACGTCTCTGCTTTGGACTGGATTTCTGTCTCGGAACGGCCCCATCAATCTTTAGAACAGGCTCGCTATAAATAGTGGCAATGCAGGATTGGTTTTTTGTTATTAATTTTTCTTTATTTATTTAAAACTTATGCCACCGAGTACGTCGCTCATCTCTTTTTGTGTTCCCGATCATTACCATCTTTGGAGAGACGGAGACTGAGATGAGTGTTATATGCATTATGGACTATTTGCCCGATCTCCGCATGTCATATTGAAAAACCCATGTGTGAATAAAAAACGAAACGAAATTGAGGCGGCATTTTTATATTCTCTGAGTTTCGTTCATTACAAAAAACTTTTCTTTGAAAATAATTCGCCCCATTGACTGCGGCGAGTGGCTGAATCTTCGCTGGTAATGAAGCCGGTATCATTCACGGGTGTCTTCCGCCTTGGAATCTAATTATTCCCGAATCGTGGATGCCATTATGCCGCATCCGCATTCGCATCGGGTCGGTACAGTAGCACGGCAGCTAGAAACCCCACCAATACCCCAGGTGAACACTCGTATCGTTTGTTTGCTCGAGGAGACGAACAGTGATAAAAACTCGTTCTTCGACGATCTGGCAGGGCCACGATGGCTTCCATTTTGTCTTTAGGACCCAAGAATGACACTTGCTTGTACTTTAGAGATAAGAGACGGCACGATCTCACCCGCGATGCTTTCGGGGTGGGATATTTCTTCATAGAACACCGGACACAACCGTCGTTGTAACGCCGCTCATGAGCACCTGGTAGGTATGAGTGGTCGATATGCTGAGTTTGTGGGGGGGGGGGGGGGGGGGGGGGGGGGGGGGGGGGGGGGGGGGGGGGGGGGGGGGGGGGGC